>JARFYF010000055.1:33001992-33013806 GCA_030265395.1 Rhina ancylostomus
CCCCCCCCCATTAACCTACCCATATGTCTTTAGAATGTGGGAGGAAACAGGAGCACCCAGAGGAAACCCACACAGACACAGGAGAACGTACAAATTCCTTACAGACAGCGACGGGAATCGAACCCCAATCGCTGGCACTGTAATAGCGTTGCGCTAACCGCTACGTGACACTGCAGGGAAATGAAGATGAAGGGTCTCGACCCGAAACATCGACTGTCCATTTCCCTCCGTAGATGCTGTCCGACCCGTTGAGATCCTCCAGCACCTCTCATGTTGCTTCAGAATTGGACTTAACACAAATCAGTTCTGATTTCATTGAAGGGAACCTGTGGCGATTAACAGAAATGTATTTTGTCATTTACATGCTCATTCATGAATGGAGCCTTTAAATCAATGACTGTAGCCTGAGTGAATGACACCATGACTCTCACATGCAAAGTCACGTACAATGGAGAACACTCATCAACTGGTGGAACAAATACTTATTGTGGACTCTTCAGTACAAATTTTAAAAAAATGGAACTTACTTTAAGTGTGGTTCCTAAATACTGGGACCTAGAAGACAAATGACCGACACATGGTCTTGGATGACTCAAATTTGTTTAACATTCCAAAGATGTGGTTCTTTTCTGAACAGTCATTGTAAACTCTGATAAACATTTCAATTAATTTGCATACTTTTCCATTTGTTTAAAATTGCCAAACATTGACCTCTGTTGAAATGGAGGAAGTGCCTAAAATGTACAAATAGTTTTTACTTACTACAACAATGGCTTGGCATCCTGTGGAGTGTCTGTTCCACAGGAACAGATCTTGTTCTAGTTATTAGCCAAGGGACGGTCTTTTGAAGATAAAGACCGAGGAGAGCATCGGAAACCAACCCCACTTCTTCTCCAGTGAATGTCTGGGACCAGCCACACAGAAGATCAGTGGGTAAATGGACCATCACTTTCCCTAAGCTACTGATACAGTGATTAGTCCAAGAATGCGAATTGTGTTTCTGCGCTAAGGTCGATCTGTCATTTCATAGCCATAAAATGGAATTGCTGTTAATAAATAGGAATGGAGTTCAATTGGAGCTAAGGTGCTGTTAGGCTGGAGGACTTTGAAGCTCTGAATGCGCTTTTCAGTACATGACTGCATATCAGAAGCATCAAGGAATTAAACCTGCCTTGCATTCCTCAAGTAGCACTCCGCAACATGTGGGAGGGGGTGGCCCCGAATTGGAGGTTACGTCGAAGATGTGATTTGGGTGTGCAATGGGATGGGGTTGGTGACGTCAGTTCTGGGTCACATAATGGTTTAAAGGGCAGTGTGGGGTGATGAGTGGTACTGGAGCTGGTGGCCAATTTGGAAATGGCAATGGAGGCGGTGCTGGAGGTCTTGGACAGGAGCGGGAATGGGATGGAGCAGTTGGTAGAGGGTAACTGAATGACTGGCTGGGGCTGGGGTGCACGTTGATGAATGGGTGAGGGGATGTGATGACGGGTGGTTGTGTGGGGAGTGGGATAAGGGCAGGAGTGGGGTTAAAGTTGGTGGTGTGATTGGACGAGTGTGGGATAATGGAAGGGGAGGCTGTTTGGGAGTGGAGGCGAGGAGAAGGGATTGGGAGGCTGCTGTGAAATGGCGTCGGATGGGGATAGGGATGAGCCGATGGCTGACTGAACGGGAGTGGTGGGAAGTTGGAGCGAGGGTAATTGAATGGGACTGTTACAGGTTACCAGGTGGGGTTGGGGAGGATGGAGGTTGAGTTAATGTTGAGCTGGCAGTGGTGGTCGGGGTGCAGTCCACATAAGAGAGAAGCAGGAGGCCGCCTGTCCCTGAGGCTGCTCTGTCATTCATTAAGACAATGGCTGATCTGATCTTGGCCTTAGCTCCACATGTCTGCTGGTGTCTTATGACTCTGAGCTCCCTTATACACCGAAGCTCTTTCTGAGCCTTCTGAATCACTGAATAGATTCAGCCTCCGCAGCCGTAAAGGGTAGAAGATGCCCAAGGGCCACCACCCTCTGAGAGAAGCAACCTTCCCTGGTCCGTGGGGTCCAGTGGGAGTGCAGGTGACCGGCCAACTTTGACCAGTATCGTGTTACCTTCTCCAAGGCAGTAGCATCCATTGGAAATTCCATCCACTGTACCCACGCTTCCTGTGCCAGAAAAATAAGACTACAGCAGTATGCTGAGAATGATTTGGTGGTCCCAGCCACAGGAGCTGCAATTAGGGTGGGAATTAGCTGGGGGGAGGGGGGGTGGGGGGAAACACATGTGCTTAATTCCCACCTGCCTCAGTGTCATCAGCATTACAGAGCACAGAGGGAATGCACGTACCTTCCTACTGGAATCGCAATGTTGAAGATGGAGAGCGCCCACGTCCTTTGGACATCTACAAAAAGGTCTGCGATAATAGTGGGTGCAATCGTCGAGAAGCTGGCTTGCCCCACCCCAACAAACGACAAGCACAAAATGAACCACTGAAAGCCCTGAGGGGAAAAGCAAGTTAAAAGAATTTGTGAGCAGGAGCAGAGAATCAAAGACATTTCTCAGTTCATAGTGTCACCGAGATGTCATCCAGTAGCTGCATGGGTTACACGCCATCCTCTCTCCTCTGGGCTCCTTGCTTCAAAGGCATCCCAATCCATGGGGCCCAGTGTCAAGCGAGTCAAATGCACACAATTCACTGCACCAAATTGGCATTGATCTGACAACCATATTCAGGGTCCAAGATCGAAGAATGGGAATGTATGATTCTAGTTTTGGTTTCGAGGTCTTTAGGTGCCTCGATGGATCAAACTGAGGAAGGAGTTTCTTCAAAGTGCTTTCCAAACCCATGATGGACACCATTTGGAAGGACAAGTGGAGGGGGAGGATGGGGTCAGCATCATTTCCAAGTCACACTTCCATCATCATAGTATCTAAATCTTGGAATTTCCTATCTAATTGAGTTGTGAACATCTCAGGAAGGGCCATGTTCTCTTGAATGGACAATGAAAGATGGCTTCAACATTGATGCTTGTATTGCCAGAAAAAATGAGGAGAAAGATGCTTTAACTCCAAGCACAGTAGGTATATTCTATTCTACATCGCAGGGCCTAGATAAACACATACACGACTTTAAATGCTACCTCGTCAAGCAAACTGTATTTGGAATTTCTATCCATTAAACTCCTCAGTGGAATAACAATCAATAACTGTTCATTCAGCCAAACAGTGGGACATGCCCTCTTCTCGTTACTACCATCAGGGAGGAGGTACAGGAGCCTGAAGACCCACACTCAACAATTTAGGAACAGCTTCTTCCCCTCCGCCATCAGATTTCTGAACAGTCCATGAACACTGCCTCGTTATTCCTCTTTTGCACTCTTTAATTTTTTTGGTAATTTATAGTAATTTTTAAGTCTTGCACTGTACCACTGCTGCAAAACAACACATTTCGCCATGTATGTCAGTGATAATAAATCTGATTCTAAGATAGACGGCCAGTCATTTATTGCACTAGCATGAAACCTGTCTACAGCAGGTCTGGGGAGAATCAGATAACACCTGCTTGTTAGAAGCACAAGCATGCCATTCTTCTATTTTGAAACAGGCCTACCTTTGACCTGTGTGTAAACCTGGAGGAGTGTATTCTACTGTGGTAATATCTCATGAAGTTACCCTCCAGGAACAGTAAGCAGTGTCCTAGGGATGTGTAGTGTATGCCTTCCTTAGTGTGGAGTTTTCTGCAAGGGTTCATCAAGAAGTTAAACAAAATGTCTACTTTTTTGCAGATTACCTCCATTTGAATCTTTAAAAATTTAATAGTGGTCAATAAGGAGTTACGTGATAGAAGCTTTTGGGTTGTCTTGAGGATGTGAAAATATTTAAATTTGTTCTGGGGAGTGCATGTGTGTGAGTAAAATGGCTGGAGAAGCCATGGCTCTGTGGCAGGGCTTCTTAAAGCCTGGTAATCAAGCAACAATGATAGATATAGAATGAAACAAGCTTATCAGAGGGAAGATAACCTGACAATATAGGATGTAGGAGGCAGTAAGTTTGGAAATGATGTGAATATTGGTGGAGTTGTTGACAGTTAAGAAGGTAGGGTGCAGGGTGATATTAATGTGTTGGTGAAATGGGCTGAGAAATGGAGATCAGGGAGATTGATGCAGTTGATACACTTTGGGAGAACTAATGAGGCTAGGACGTACATCATAAACGAGGGTCCTAGGGAATACTGAGGACCAGAGTGACCTTGGTGTGCAAGTCCAAAGATCCCTGAAAGTGGCATCAAAGGCAAATAATGTGGTTCAGAAGGCATATGGGATACTGGCCTCCATTAGTCGGGGCACTGAATACATGAGCAGGGGGGTAATGCTCTAACTTTATATAACTTTGGTCAGACCTCAGACAGAGTACCCTGTGCAGTTCTGGTCACCACACAATAGGAAATGTAACACACAATGGACCCCCAGGAATCTAACCCAACAGCAGACCTCCAGAAATGTACCCCCACAACAGACCTCCAGGGATGCAAAACAGAAAAGATGGTTGATGGAAATATTGAAATTCCATTCTTGAGTTCAAATCTGGCCCAGCCTCAGACTAAAGGGACGTCCCTTTAAAACCGACATGAGGAGGAATTTTTTCAGCCAGAGGGTGGTGAATCTGTTGTGACAGAGGGCTGTGTGGAGGCCAATTCATTGGGTGTATTTAAGAGAGAGATTGACAGGTTCTTGATTGGTAAGGGGGGTCAAGGGTTATGGAGAGAGGGCAGGAGAATGCGGTTGAAATAAAAAAAAATCAGCCATGACAATGGGAGAATGGACTCAACGGGCCGAATGGTCTAGTTCTACTCCTATATCTTATGGCCTTATGATGACATTAGAACTTCTCCAACTGCACATCTAATGAGCAGTCTATTCATAAGCAATCATTTCCAGTAATGTATTGAACATAACATATGCCATGAGAAACAATTAAAATTCAAAGACCACAATATTTTTATTTGTACAAAACAAAACAAAAAGTACTGAATAAAGATGTGGCAGATACTTGCAGCAGAATAACAATAGGAACAGCTCTCAGGTAGTTCAAGGGTTACACAATTATGGGCATGCGTGTGTTAAAGAAATGAAGGTGATGGGCTGGGATAGGAGGGTGTCACTCAAACACCACTCTCTCCTGAGAGACTATATCACAGCACTGTCCGATTTATACCTCTTGTTTGACAGAGATTCTGCAGTAATTCCATCACTGTACATCACTGTCACCTCTCGTCGCAGTAGATGTCAGTCACTCAGAGAGGCTGCATGACATTATTACTGTTCTTCATGTCTTCATCAGATGGCCATGAACCAGAATATCCCTCAGCAAAACTGTTACGGAATTCAAAACTCATCACAAGCCACCAAATCATTCTGTCTGAGGCAAAGGAACCAGCACCCAATCTTGTTCCAGTTAAAGAGGTATATCTATTTCCCGTATCAAGAATTACTCTTAAACCTGATGCAGCCCAGATATCATTAGGGCTACCTTCTGCTGTCAGAACCAGCTATTCAAAAACCACTTGTATAAGAGAGATGATGTGTTCCTCTCCCAATTACTCCAGGCTAATATAATGCTGCATCTCATAATGAGATTTGTAAGTTTCAATCACTCAAGGTCTGGTAAAGAACCTCCTCTTCCTGACATCTGGTGTCAGGAAAAATTTACATCTCAGGCATAGTTGGAAATCCAGGCAAAAAGTGTGCCTAAACTTACCCCATTTTAGTCAGTCTGGTTTATTGACAATTTGCTGTACTTAAAGTCTCCTGTGAGACAGCACGGACAAGCAGTGTTTTGTAATGGTATTAAGAAAAATGCTTTAAAAATATCCCATGATAGATTTAAGACCTTCATATACTTTGATTAACATAGCAGACACATTATCAGTTGTCTTTATTGTATTTATTTTTCAGAATGAGGGCATTTACTGGCAAGGTCAAAATTTATTGCCCATCCCTAATTAACCTTGAGAAGATGATAGTGTTCTGCCTTCTTGAACCATTGCAATCCTTCTGGTGAAGGAAGTCCAATGATGCTCTAGGATATAGATTCAATGGTAGTGAAGAACCAGCAATATATATTCAATTCAGGATGATATGGAGTTGGAGCAGAACATGTAGGTGGTGGTGTTCCCATGTGTTTGTTGCCTGAGTCCTTCTCAGAAGTAGATGTTGCAAAATTTGGGAGATGCCAACGGAGTAGCCTGGACAAGTAACTGTAATGCATTTTGTAGATGGTGCACACCTCAGCCACTATGTGCCAGTGGTGGATGGAATGAATGTTTAGGGTGGCAAATGGGGTGCAAGGCAAGTGAACAACTTTGTCCTGGATGGTGTCGAGCTTCTTGAAAGCAATTTGCTAATCAAGGGCCATGGAGAGAATTGCATCACATTCCCGATGTGTCTTATAGATGGTGGGAAAGCTTTGGGGTGTCAGGAGGTGATTCACTCTCCCCAGGACATCCAAACTCCAACCTATTCTTGTTGCCGTGGTATTTTTGTAGCTGGTCCAGTTGAGTTTCCAGTCAATGGTGACCCCCAGAAAGTTGATGATAGGGGATTCAACCACTATGAATTCCATTAGGTAGCAAGGGAAAGGGGGGCTGGAAGTGGAGACTGTGCTGAAAGAGATACTTTGTTAGAGATTGTTATTGCCTAGCACTTTTGTGGATACCTGTCAATTTTCACTTATCAGCCCATGCTTAAATGCTCTTTAGGTCTTGCTGTATGAAGATGTGGAATGATTCATTTGCTGAGGAATTTTGGATGAAATTTAAGATTGGATACGGATACAATAGGGTCTTTTAAGAGACTGTTGAATAGGTACATGGAGCTGAGAAAATTAGAGAGCCGTGGGTAAGCCTAGTAATTTTTAGGGTATGGACATGTTCGGCACAGCTTTGTAGGCCGAAGGGCTTTATTATGCTCTAGGTTTTCTATGTTTCTAATTATTCCTTTGGTCATTAAGGGATCCTATTTTTTCCCTGGATTCCCTCTTGCTTCTGACATACTTATAGAATGCCTTGGGATTCTCCCTAATCTTATGTGCCAAGGATATTTCATGGCCCTTTTTTGCCCTCCTAATTTCTTCCTTAAGCTCTCTTCAAGAGACTCATTTGATTCCAATTGCCTTTATTTGGCACATGCTTCCCTTTTTCACTGATCAAATATTCAATATCCTTTGTCATCCACGGTTCCCTGAGCTTATTTCCTTTGCCTTTCACTGCTATGAGAACATACTGTTCCTGAACTCTTACTCTCTTTTAGAAGACCTCCCACCTGTCAGATGTCATTTTACTCCCAAATATCTGATCCCAATCAGGTCTTCCCAATACTTCCATCAGGTCCTCTCACGTTATTTAAAACAGCCTTTCCCCTTCTTTGGCCCAACATGCTCTCCAGTCTTGACTCTTGCCTTTGTAGATACCCCTCTGCATCTGCTCCATGACAGCCAAGTCTTCTGCCAAGTTACTGTGGACTCCCTTCCTAAATCTTGCCACTTCCCTTGCCACCTTGAAAAGCCATCACTACAAGTTTTGATGCTAACTTCCTTTTATCTTCTTGAAGCATATGGGTAAACTACACGTGGCTATAAAATTAATGACAAAACAAATCCAATTTTTATTGTTGCCATTCCTAGCAAATGATTCCATTATCATCCTTTGAGCAAAATAATCCCCACTATTTGTGCTAGTCTGTACCAAAGATACAGCAGGAGTTAATCCCTAGCAGAACTTCTTTGAATTCTTCTCAGTATCAATTTACTACAGATCACACTCCAATCGAGAGCAAAACCAGAATACTTTCCCAGGATTTAAGATTAGGGATATATTCTTTTGAGTTTAGTTCAAAACACTAAATTTTAAGTATTTTAGCTTGCTTTTTATAAAAAGTTTGATTTTTGATAGTTTGAACATTTTTCTCAAGGCCATTCATAAACATTCAAAACTTCATTGGGGTTGACAGCTGACAAAATTAGACTGGCTTAGCTGGCTTTAAAAAGTTCAGAAGAGTTTTTTTTTGTCCAGATGCTGCCCCACACCCTAAACAAGGGCATTACATTGCACAGCACCTGACACAAGTTGGCTGCAGTGCATTCTTACCACATGTGCTGACAGCAAGTTCTAACCCATTATTCTATCTGGTTTCTGCAGCCATCTCAGGGCTGACCCACTATACTCCAAAGCAGCTGTGGCTTCTGATTTGGCCTCTTCAATGATCACTGATGTTCTCTTGGCATGGGTATCAAAGATGAGCCATCTTGAGGCTGAGTGTGGGGTGTGAGCAGATTGGAGAAGAATCAGGGAGCAGCAGTTATACAAACCATGTGAACAAACTGAGCAACATGGGCTTTAGAAGCACTACATTCAGCTACTGGTATCAGTAGGCTTTGGCATAGTCATCAAAATAACCAAGCTCAGATTTTTCAGTTTTCCAAACAGTACAAAGAATTCAAAAAGATAAATATTTATTAATTGGACATTGAAGTTCTGGCTTCTTCTATCAAAAGACAACTGTTGCACAACAGATACCAGCCAGCAGTGTGCACTCCTGATCACACAGGGGTACCTTCATTCACTTCTCTGCTGACGGACTGGGCTTTCTCTGTAGCTGCGGCTTTGTGCTTCTGCCGTTCGGCAGCACGGATCTTCTTCATCTCCTGGAAAACCTGAATCAAAGCAAAACACCCACGGGTGAGAGTGGGATAACTGAGTGACTACGAGTGTGTCTGGGCTTTCCCACTTTTTGTAGCCCACACGGCCTTGCTCTGTTCACCCTCCTGTCCAGTGCTGGTAAGGGTTTCCTGTTTGTCAAACCAATCCTGTTGCAAGATCTCTACCAGCCTAATCTTTCAGAGCTGCTGTGTTTCTCTCACATTTTGTCATACGTATCACCTGAGATATCTGTGGAAAACATTACCGCAAAGTAACATCGAGAAATTTATCTTTGCATTTACTTACAGTATATGCAAAGTTCACCAAGTACTCAGACTAAGCATGCTTGCTTCTTTCAGTATACATCATAAACACTGTACTCAGGATATCATCACTACTGGGCTGGAGTTCAATGTGCATCACACAGCCTCCAGCTTTGGTCCTGTAACTATTCTTCATGCATGATTTTGGTCAACTATCACAGCTGAGTTGATTCGACCTGCACCCGATATCACAGTCCATACATTTTGGGGTCAGTAAAGGTTGGAAACTCCAGTCAAACATTAACTCCAGTGCATGTGCACAGATATACAGTAGGTTTGGTTTTCTCAGTGTGCCAAGTGATGTTGGTGCATCCTCCAGTAACTCACTTCTAGTGTTGGTCCACTATTCATAAGCCATTCTATAATGGATGCCTTTCCAAAATAATCTAACCCATCATCTGCAGATTTTGCACTTAACGGTGATCAGGATGGCTTCCTGACTGATCTAAACCTCATGTCCTGAAGAGTTCATTGCAACTCCCAATTAATCACCCAGCTGGCTGACATCCTTACCTTTATGCACAAAGCTTTCTTGGCAGCCCATCGCCGTGTCACCTTCCTGTAATACTCAGGGGGAAAGGTGTACTGAATGCCCAGCTGTGTGCAGACATTTTCAAAAACTTCATAGCGTGTCCGCCGGAGGTACTTCAGCAGCTTCTTCCGCCTGTCGATTGCCAGCAGCATGTATCGTTTGTTGGTCTTATCCTGGCCAAGTGAAAACTTGAATGAGCACTGGATACTGGGACACGTAACTACCCCAGGCTCAACCATTCCCCTGCAACGTTAGGCCAGGGAACTTGGGTGGGCACGAGGGGAACAGAAGGTTGAGTGATTCAGTTAGTTCCTGCCTTCTATTAAATGGCCCCGAAAAGGATACTTCTCCTTTCAGCTTTGGGTGTGACAGGATGTTAACATACAGCTTAATGTGGGAAAAAAAATGCTGTGAAGTACAGAATCCAGTGAAAGGGACTATTAAAGCTACACAACTGCAACTTTGTAGAGAGCAGGGTAATGGGATTAAAGCAGAGAGAGATGCATTAATGGAATTAGGCGAGAATGGAAGTTAGTTGACATGGATCCCAGAACTGAGACCAAAGGGGGAGGTGGAGAGAACAGGAGAATGTTTGATATGATGCAGACTAAAGTTGTCAGAGTAACAATTATTTTAAAAACTGACAGCTGGAACCATTTGAAACACAAATTGAAACAGGAAGTACAGATGTATCTGTACAGATGCAGTAAAACTTTAAAGTCCTCACCTTTCTGTGGATCTGCAGGTGATCCTGGTAATTCCGAATTTTTGCTGTTAAGATGGCAACTGTGGGACGGAAGGGGGAGAGATAGGTAAGTTAACACACAGCTATCTATACGTCACCTTGTAATCAAAGAGCTAAGAAACACAGAGGCTGGAAACCAGAAATTAAAACCTAACACTCGAAATAGTCAGCAGGTGCAGGCAGCATTGTTTTTATTTCAGATTTCCAGCAGCTGCAGTTTTGGCTGCTTCAGTAACAGAGCAAGAGAGGGACTGGTCGGCCCACTGAGTTTGCACCAACCACCCATTTCCTGTCAACTTTCCTGATTCTACCACTCTCCCACACATTAGGGGCAATTTACAGCAGCTGATTAACTTACCAACCCGCACATATTTGGGATGTGGGAGAAAATCTGGTGAACGTCCATATTTCTAGTGAAAGATCATTCACCTGACATGTTAAGTTTGATTTCTCTCTCCCAGATGCTGCCTGCCCTATTGGGTCCTTCCAGTTAGAGCACACTAAACCATTTCAGGGTTTAATGAACTCCCAGCACATCCTTTACACTCATGTGGTTTGAGTACAAAGAATGTGGCTACTCTGGCAGTGCACATCAGGAGCAAGGGTTGCTTCATGGAGTGAAGCCTCTGCTGTTTGAAAGAAAACAAGCTTCTCTTAACCTTTCTTCATTGATGCAATTTTCCACACTTGCCAATATTGTTAATCTCCTCTGCGCTTTTTCTAGTGCAATCACATCTTTCCTGTAAGGTGGTGACCAGAACTACACACAGAACTCAACCTGTACTCTTACTAGCACATGTTCTGGCACAACTTTCCTGCCCTTATATTTTATGCCTCTGCTAATAAAGGCATCTCTCTCATATGGCTTTTTAACCCTGCTACCTTTAAGAATCAGTGAACATATACTCCAAGGTCCCAATGCTCTTCCACGTTGCTCAATATCCTCTCAGTTATTGTACATCCCCTTGTCTTCTTGCATTCCCCAAATACATCATCTCATACTTCTCTAGATTATATCCTATTTGCCACTTGTCTATCTGTATCGCACTGCAGTATAACGAATTCCTCACTATCAACCACACAACCAACTTGTTATCACCTACAGCTATACTGTGCTTTCTATATTCAAGTTTGTATCATTAATATATTGTAAAAAGAGATGGAGAGAGTACTGAGCTCTGTGGAACTCATTGTACGAGGCTTTCTGTCATAAAAATACTTCTCAAATACCCAATATCTTTGCTTGCTTCCTGCTGCTGAGCCAATTTTAAATTGCAATTTACCCCTCTCCTTTGAATCCCAAGGGCTATTACACTGACAACTAGTTGGGACCCTGTCAAAAAGCCTTGTTAAAATCAGTGTAAGTTGCACCATTGCTCCTGTTGACCCTCCTTGCTACCTCAAAAACATTCAGTCATTAGTCAGACAGGGTTTTATAACAAATACATGCACTCTGAGCTAATTAATCTTTGCCTTTCTAAATGAAAGTTCATACTTAGAATGGATTCTAATAATTTGCCCAAACTGAAGCTAAGTTAGG
>JARFYF010000055.1:33072646-33095870 GCA_030265395.1 Rhina ancylostomus
ACCTGCTACACTGCTATCCTTTTGCATCTCATCCCCTTACTCTTCACATACTTGTAGAATGCCTTGGGGTTTCCCTTAATCCTGCCCGCCAAGTCCTCATGTCCCCTTCTGGCTCTCCTAATCTCTCTAAGTTCCTTCCTTTTAGCTTTGAACCCTTCCAGACCTCTAATATTGCCTAGCTCTCTGTACCTTTCATATGCTTTTCTTTTCCTTTTGACTAGATCTATTATAGCCTTCTCCTGACCCAAGTCAGGACATAGTTGCAACAGAGGGAATCTAGCAAAGGTTCATCAGGTTGATTCCTGGGATGGCAGATTTGAGGGGTTAAACAGACTGGGTCTATACTCTCAAAGTTTGAAGGTTGAGGGGTGATTTCACTGTAAAATACAAAATAGTAGCAGAACTTGACAGAGAAAATACAAAACTGATATAACGAGCCAACATAAAAAAAAGACCCAGAAGATCCTCCTGTGAGAGAATGGAACCACTGAGATAATTACAGTAATTGCCAGCTTTTCCTGGGAACAGATCCAAAGCCCTGGGTTGTTGCAGGATGTCTTTGCAATAATGGGAAGAATATTACTGTCCCACAGTGATCAGTTTAAATTCAAGTCTGGCAGCACCTGACAATGAAATTGCAGCTGCTGTTACTCACAAGGTTTAGTAGGGTTCCACTTGCACCAAAGAAATTGTTGGGAAAATACACCAGATTTTATTATTTTAAAAAATTGTCCTAGTAAAAATGATCAGCAGAGAGCAGCCTGCAATATCAGATAAGCAATAAACTTGTTTACAACGGCTGCCCAGGTTACATACATACTCAGTTTGAAAATGACATCATGGTTAATTCCAACATCAATTAGCTTGGGTAAGAAATTTTTGCTGAGACAACAGGATTTCAGATATCAAAATAACTTATCTTCTCATGGTTTCATCACTTTTAAGATGTTCCAAAACATTTACAGGCAATGAAGTAGTTTTTAAAAATGCCATTATGGCTGCAACATGAAAGGTGACAGCCATTGCACATAAACAGCAATGTAATGATAACAAAGTACAGTAATCTGTTTTAGTTATATTGAGGGATAAAATTGGCCAGGACTCCATGCAGAACTTGTTTGTTCTCTCAAATTATACCACTGGATCTTTCACAGCAACAAAAGATGACAGAAATCTCAAACACTAATTCCAATGAAAGATCAACAATTTGAAGCATTAGCTCCATTTCCCTCTCTACAGATGTTACCCGAACTGCTGAGAATTCCTGTTCTTATTCCTGTAGTTCCAGCATCTACAGTTTTTTTCTTTTGGACTAGATCTTTCACATATATATATCTGGGAGTGGAAGGAGGAAGAAAGAAGTCTGATGGGGCCTCACATTAAGGTCTCAACCAAGAAATAACAAACTAATTTTTCCATTAAGTCAGTACACAGATCTATTTCCAAAAAATTGTCAACCTTAGTGGGTAGCATATACAGCCAAATCGGAAGGTTGTGCATTCAAATATATAATCCAGGCCATTACTCAAATGTTACATTGCCTCAATTCTGCATTCATAATAGGAGCCATCATAAGTCATGTTCTAAGTCGGAACCAATGATATACCAATGATAGTATAACTGGATGTCCCACCCACCTCCTCAGGTCTACTTGCTATATTGAGAGTGCAGTCAACATTCACCAGATTTGTTCACGAGATTGAGCAGGCTAGGCCTCATCACCTGCAGGGAATACTCATTAAAACATACAAATATTTAGAGAGCTGGACAGGTGGATACAGGGAGAATGCCTCCCCTGACTGAGGAGTCTATAATGAGGGGTCACAATTTAATACTATGCGGTAAGCCATTTAGAATACATGAAGGGTTCAGAAAATTTGTAAGTAGGTGACCATCAGCCAGGTTAAGATGCAGAAATCCTTCACGACTGTGGCACTCTCAAATCAGTTGAATGCCAACGAGGGAGAATGCCTTGCACAGGGATTTTGGGGGTGGGGGAAGTGCGGACATATAACTGCACCCGAATGATGTGGAAAGGGTGGAGGTGATTGGTACAGCAGAGTGTAAAATATGGCAATTTGTCTGCCGAGGATAGACACAAGCTTTTACTCCTTCAAGTCCCAGATGGTATGCTGCGCTCCTCAGAGCCAAAGTTGAAGACAGAGGGAGTAGAACATAAAGCAGCAAATTCAGGGAACAGTCAGCAGTTCAGACAGTATTTACAAAAAGAGAAAAAGAGTTAATATTTCAAGTTGATGATCATGCTTCTGGGTGAAGAGCATTCTGTGGGGCAAAGGGAAGTCATATATCCATAAGTCTTGTTCCACATAAAAACTGAGGATGTACGAGTGACATTGGTTGAAATCCCGCAAATGATTTCAGGAGAAAATGATATCAGAGTCTGAATTCTCTACACTACTCCAGGTGCCATCCTTGAGTACTGGAATAATAAGACAGTTTGGAGCTTGTTTGGAAACATTGTGGAGTGGGGAGGATGGGAGGCAAGGTGGGCAAAGTTCCAGGTAGCTTAACTTGCATAAAAAAGTAATATAAAGTTCCAGTTGTGTTGAGATTTGTTCTTGTAGGAAAGATAACTGGTGCTTCTGGGTGGATTTAAAATTAATTGGAGGTGGAATGGGATAGAACATTTAAATGAGAAACAGGATGCTAAGGAAACAGGTAGAAACAAAGCACCAGGGTAAACAGAAGTGTTATTCATGGGGTGGGGGAGGAAGGGACAATTCCATTGAATTAAAAATTGCTACAGCACTGGGAGGGGATGATGTGATGAGGGAGTCAGAGACAAATCTTTATGGTTAGAATAAAGGAGCATCAGTGGAGCTGTGCTGCTGGCTGTCCCCTGTAGGTTACAGAATAATAGGAAGGAGATAAAGATGCAAATTTAGAGAAATTTATTGTATCCATTCATGTGCTGCCAATGTTCTTCAGTGGTAGAGTTTGTGGGGTTTGGGAAGTGTCTAGGCTGCTAGCAGTTAATAGTACTGAAGAACAAGAAAGTGGGACTCCAGTCATATGCCGAAGTGAAGATGATGAACAGTGATCGGGGTTCAATTCCCATCACTGTCTGTAAGGAGTTTGTACATTCTCCCGTGTCTATGTGGGTTTCTTCCGGGTGCTCCAGTTTCCTCCCACATTCCAGAGACATATGGGTAGGTTAACAATAAATGAGCGGCGTGGACTCGTTGGGCCAGAGGGGCCTGTTACCACACTGTAAATAAAATTTAATTTTAAATTTAACACTTTGGGGATGGATGGAGTGTTAATCAAGTACCCCATTTCATCTTGGAGTCAAGCTTCTTAAGCCATAGGATCTGCACTCTTCCAGGCTGAAGGGCCTGGTTCTGTGCTGCATCTCTATGACCGAATGACAAATGGAGAGTATTCCATTACACTTCTGATTTCTGGTTGGTCAGGAAGTGGGGCACCTGCAGGATACCCAGCCTCTGAAGCATTTCAGTAGACAGAATATTTATATGGCTGCTCAACTTGCGTTTATGGGTCAATGCTGACTTACCAGAATGTTTGCAGCAAGAGATTCTGTGATGTCAATGCCACCAGATGTCAAGGGTAGATGGCTAAACTTTTCTGATGGCCATTGCCTGGTAATTATGTGGCATGAATGTTGTTTGTCACATTATCAGTCCATGCCTTATTGGCTAGATCTTTCTGCACATTTCAAGTTGCAAATGAAGTTGAACAATGTGCTATCAGCAAATATCCCACTTAACTTAATGATGGGAAGTTATAGACATGGTCTAGGACAATGTCTGATGAATTCCTGCAGCAATGCCCCAGAGACTGGATGGTTGACTTCTGACAACGAGTTTTCCTTTGTGTGAGATGCAACTCCAACCAATGGAAGCTCACTGACTTGTTTTACCTAGAACAAGGCTAGGTAACTAATCTCTGGAGGACTAACTGGTCATGGTAAAAACCAGACTTATACAGATGATTGATGAAACTTCAGTGTTCTCCATCATTTACTGATGATGGGGCAGTTATTAGCCACTCTGAATCCCTTGACAGTGGTTTCGACATATTGTTGGGTAGACTCTAGTGTTGCAGTTGTATTCGAACTGTTTGGCTTGAGGAATGGCTCCTTCTAAGCAAATCTTCAAAATCTACAGCCAGGATACCAATACCAATTAACCTTTGCCATATTTTGTGCTCTCAACTATGTTAGAGGAAATTGAAGTGACTAAAAACTGAGAGAGTGGGGAATCACAGAGGAACTAGATAGATTATGCTCTTGTCACTTCTGGCTGCGGATATTTGCCAATTCTACTGCCTGGATTTTAAGCATTCACATGCTGAACATCAAGAAAGGGCATGTTCTTGTAGCTGCCTCCTATTAATTATTCACAAGACGAGATGTAGGATTGAAGAATTTTGGTTGTGGGAGAGCTTAATTATGTCTAATGCATGCTGTCTAGCATACAATAGGCCCAGCTTTGGTAGAAGATACTTCATTCTCAGGTATTGTTCCTTTATCCATTTCTCATTGATTCCCTACCTTGGTCATAGCAAAGGGAGGGATATGTCAGGTTGCAGATTGTGATGGAATACAAATTTGGTGCTGTTGATTCCTCTGATGCAAGTATGAACTTTCCTCCTGCCAGTTTCTTATTGCCTGCCTCAACCTCTGTGTCAGCTGTCCTTCAGAACCTTCACTCATGGTACTACTCAGCCAGTCTTGGGAACTATGTAGTCATGCTCCTAGTATAAATTCTATGCTCTTCACATTGAGTGTTTCTTCAAAATATTGCTCAATTCATAGGAGGCAAGGAATTTGCTTGCCCTTATAGCAAGCAACAGGTCTCTCATGCAGCACAGACATCGTCTACCAGGTAGCAGTGATTTCTGCCCTCCTATGTGATTCTGAGACCTACATAAAGGCATCTCAAGGCACTAGAAAGATACCAACACCATCTCTGCTACATCTTCCAAGTTCACTGGAAGGATAAGCAAACAAATATTAATCACACCACCTCTAGATGCACTCAGTTGGTTACTTTGGGTGGGACACTTCATTGATGGTGAAGTGCCCAGCATCATATTCCTGATACAGACACACTATTTGGAGCTCTATCATGGGTAGAGTTCACTAGACAGGCAGAAAATTAAAGAGTAGGCTCAAAGTCTGCTTGAAGAAATGCAACATCCCCACAGACTCCTAGCCCATACTCAAGATAGAGCGGGAATATTCTGGAATGGAGAAGCTAAAGGCTATGCATTGGGAGCACACAGAAGCCCCATGGCAAACAGAAGGAAAAGAGCAGATCACAAACTACCTAATCACCTCATCAGTGGAAGTCTATGGTTTGCACAAAAATGTCACAGTGAGAGCTCCTTAATCCACAAAACTAGGATGAAGATGCCAGAGAACAAAACCAAGAGATTATTGGATACTCTGTCTCACCTGTATAATCACTATACTGTTGTCCCTAGTGGGATTGTATATATATGTATATCCAGGAATTGTGATGGGAGTGAGCTGACATACAAATTGCAAGGTTTGATTTTGCTAGCACTATACTATCAGACCGTCCTGTGCCTAATCTGTGGGATAGCTCAACTAATTTAGGCACCAGTTATTAGATGTGCAAGACCAACAGAGCTATGAGCTATGTCAGAACCCAGTACCAGCTCGGTAAAAGGAGGCCCATTTGGTTTCATTCTCATGTTTCACTGTGACCATTTTCAGACAATTGAATAGATTAATAAACTATTATCCTAATTTGAAACTGTTCCCCTATAAAAAGAAAGAGGAACAAAGTGAAACCAGTAGCACATCCAGATTCCTGAAGGTAACAGGTCAGGAAGTGTTTAATAATTTCTTAAAGCACCTTAAATCAGAATCAGGTTTATTATCACCAACTTAGATGATGTGAAATCTGTTGTTTAGCAGCAGCAGCAGTACAGTGCAAACAAAACTAAAGTGCAAAACAAGAGGCGGCAGCATTCATGGGCTATTCAGAAATCTGATGGCAGAGGGGAAGCAGCTGTTTCTATATAGTGTGTGCATCTTCAGGCTCCTGTACCTCATCCCCGATGGTAGTAACGAGAAGAGGGCATATTCTGGATGATGAGGGTCTTAAATGATTCTTGAGGCACTACTTCTATGGTGGGGAAGGTTGTGCCTGTGATGGAACTGGCCAAGTCTACAACCCTCTGCATCTTCTTGCGATCCTGTGCCATACTAGGTTGTCACTGCAACCAGTCACAACCCTCTCTATTGTATTTATAGAAATTTGCAAATCTTTGGTGATATACCATATCTAGTCAGACTCCCAATGAAGTAGAGCCACGGGCATGCCTTCTTTGATGCATTCACTGTCTGTTGATTCCAAGTTAGATCCTCCGCGATGTTGATGCCCAGGAACTTGAAACTGCTCACCTTTTCCACTGCCAACTCCTCAATGGCACTGGTGCTCTCCCGACTACCCCTTCCTGAAGTCCACAATCAGTCAATTCCTTTAAGACAGACAACTGAACCTTGTACCATTGCCAGTCAATGCACTTCAGATCATAACAATTCACTGCGAGAAAGATCCCCACGCCACCTCTTTTGATAACGTACCTGTTTTCTATTTTTAATTATTCTGGCATTTGAAACCATTTCTATTTACTTCACCTGGAACCTTTTGTCTTCCCTCACCTTCCCCTACTTCATCTGCATAACTGGAATACCACATTCCTAGAACTCTTCCAGTTAAATTTTCTGCAAGTTCTCCAAGACCCTCACTTCCTAAAGCAAGGTGCCCAGAGGTTAGATCCCATTGTAGCCACTGACTATAAAGATTCAGCATGATTTTGAACAGGATTTGTAAACAGAATCCCTTCCTGTCACCTTCACATTTGTGCAGTCTGATTCCACACTTCCAGATCATATTGCCCCTCCTTGTTCTTCCTAACAAAATATTTCACTTCAATCTATTCTGCATCATGCTTATTCTACACTCATTCCACCAGCCTTGTACGTTTTGAAGTTTTTGAGCTCATTTAGTAGACTAAATAATGAGCACCTGCAAATTTTGCCCTTGTATACCCATGTCCAAACTATTATAATCAAGATAAATGTACTCAGCTTCCATCCTTGAAGGATACCACTTCAAGCCTTTCTCCAGTTACTCACTACTTGTTTGCAGTCAAAGTCAAATCCTTAGAAATGTTGCCACTATCTTTTGTTATATGCATTCTACTTTCGATGAGGCAATTATCAAATGCCTAGTTATCAAATCGAATAGTAAATCAATTATCAAATCAAATAGTAAAACTTCAATAATCCAGTACACTTTAGGGTTTAGTAGAAGTGGATTTGGAGATTTTCTGGAACATTGGATATTATTTCTGTTGATACCTCATTTTCAATTCACTTTAAAACATTACAATATAATAAATTGCCCAGTGGCCCCAGTGAGTTTAAAGGGAGCACAGTAAATGTTATCTTGTGAGTCAGATGTTGAACCACTAGGATTTCAAAATAGCAGGTTAACAGTTTCAATGTATCAAGCACACTTTCCCTAAACCTTTGCAACTTCAAGTCATTTTGGCACAATTTACAAATCTGTGCTGGTTTCATCAATACATAGTTGTCCACAAGCAATAATTTAAATTATTTCAAGCAGCTTCCTTCTCAAAGATTAAACAGTCTGACCTGATGCAGCTGCCTTTGTACTTGCATCCTCTTATGCAATGACATAATATTGGGAATTCTCTAGTCCTCTGGCACCATCCCTATGTCTGATAACAATTAGAAGATTATGCCCAACATAAAATAAATTCTCCAACCTTCCCTTAGCAGCTCAGGATGAATTCCATTTCAACTTCTATCTGCTTTTAAGCACTGCCAGTCATTCTAATGGTTTCTATCAGTATACAACCTTAGCACCAACGACTTCTATCAGCTTTTTTATAAAAAAGGGATATACTACTCCGGTTGTCATTTAAACCCATGCGTGGATCTCCTGTGATTAATTGGAGAAACGGTGGAGCAGAATCTGTATTCTGCCTGAAATACAGCATTTTCCAGATATAAACCTCATCCAGCTCCAGCAAATGCCAGTTAATATGAAAATAATTTTCAAACTGTTGTGCCCCAATGCCTCTACTATTGTTGAATATGCCACGGGTATACAAAATAAGGCAGACGAGCTTATAGCACAGTTGGAAATTGGCAGGTATGACATTGTGGGCTTCACAGAGTCATGGTTGAAAGAAAAATCACTGCTGGGAACTAAACATCCAAGGATACACATCCTATTGAAAAGATACAGGTGGGCAGAGGGGATGGAGTGGCTATGTTGGTTAAAAAATGAAATCAAACCCTTAGAAAGTAACAAAGGATCAGAAGACGTAGAATCCTTGTAGGTAGAGTTAAGAAACTTCAAGGGTAAAATGACCCTGTTGGGAGTTATATACAGGCCTCCATATAGTAGCCAGGATGTGAGGTACAAATTACAACAGGAGATAGAAAAGACATGCAAGAAAGGCAATGTTACGGTGGCTATGGGGGATTTCAATACACAGGTACACTGGGGGAAAAAAAAACAAGTTGGTACTGGATCCCAAGGGAAGGAATTTGTAGAATGCCTATGGGATGGCTTTTTAGAGCAGTTTGTGGTCAAACCCACAAGGGAAACAAGTAATTCTGGATTTGGTATTGTGCAGTGAATGAGATTTAATTAGGGAGCTTAAGGTAAAGGAACCCATAGAAGGTAGTGATCATAATATGATAGAATTCACCCTGCAATTCGAGGGGGAGAACACAGGTGCATCTGTGTTGAGTAAAAAGGTAGCTACAGAGGCATGAAAGAGGAGCTGGCCAAAGTTAATGGAAGGGGACCTTAGCAGGGATGATGGTAGAGATGGCAGGAGTTTCTAGGAGTAATTTGGAAAACACACAGTCAGTTCATCCCAAAGCAGCAGCATTCTAAAAAGGGAGGATGAGGCAACAATGGCCAACAAGGGAAGTCAAAGATAACATAAGCACAAAAGAGGGGGCATACAATATTGTAAAAATTAATGAGAAACTGTAGGATTAGGAAGTATTTAAAAACAAACAGAAGGCAACTAAAAAAAGCAATAAGGGGAGAAAAGATGACATATAAAGGTAAGCTAGCCAATAATAAAGAGCCCAAAAGTTTTTTTCAGATATATAAGAGAGACGAAAGTGGACATTGGACCACTGGAGAGGCAGTAATGGGGAACAAGAAACAAAAAATGGCAAACAAACTGGATAAGCATTTTATGTCAGTCCTCACAATGGAAGACACCCAGCAGCATGCCAGAAATTCAAGAGTCACAGGGCAGAAGTGAGTGTAGTTGCTATGATCAAGAAGGTGCTTGGGAAGCTGAAAAGGTCTGAATGTGGACATAACCTGGATAAGATAAACTACACCCCAGGGTTCTGAAAGAGGTAGCTGAAGAGATTGTGGAGGCATTAGTAGTGACCTTTCAAAAAACAGAGTCAGGAATGGATCCTGAGGACTGGAAAATTGCAAATGTCACTTCATTTTTTAAGGGAGGCAGGTAAAAATCTGGAAATTATAGGCCAGTTAGCCTGACTTCAGTGGTTGGTAAGATTTGAGTGTCCATTATTAAGGATGAGGTTTCAGGGTACTTGAAAGTACATGATAAAACAGGCCAAAGTCAGCATGGTTTCCTTAAGGAGAGATCTTGCCTGACAAATCTGTTGCAATTCTTTGAGGAATTAACAAGCAGGATAGACAAAGGAGTGTCAGTGGATGTTGTTTACTTGAATTTTCAGAAATCCTTTGACAAGGTGCCACACAAGGCTGCTAAACAAGATAGGAGCCATGGTATTAAATGAAAGGTACTTGCATGGATAGACAATTGGCTAACTGTCAGAAGGGGAATAAAGGGGGTCTTTTCTGGTTGGCTGCCAGTGACTAGTGGTGTTTTGCAGGGGTCAGTGTTGGGTCTGCTACTTTTCAAGCTGTATGTTAATGATCTGGATGACAGAATTGATGGCTTTGTAGCCAGGTTTGCACATGATACAAAGATAGGTGGAGGGGCAGATAGTGTTGAGGAAGCAGTGAGTCTGCAGGAGGATTTGTACAGATTGGAAGCATGAGCAAAGAAGTGGCAGATGGAATACAGTGTAGGGAAGTGTATGGTCATACACTTTGGTAGAAGGAATAAAGGAGTTGACTATTTTCTAAACAGAGTGAATTCAGAAATTGGAGGTGCAAAGGGACTTGGGAGTCCTAGTGCAAGATTCCCTAAAGGTTAACTTGCAGGCTGAGTCAGTAGTAAGGAAGGCAAATGCAGTGTTAGCATTCATTTCATGAGGACTAAAATATAAAAAGGCGGTAATGCTGAGGCTTTATAAAGTGTTGGTCAGACCACATTTGGAGTATTGAGAGCAGTTTTGAGCCCCATATCCAAGGATGGATGTGCTGGCATTGGAAAAAGGGTCAGAGGAGGTTTATAAGAATGATCCCAGGAATGGAAGGGTTAATGTACAAGGAACATTTAATGACTTTAGGCCTGTACTCACTGGAGTTTAGAAGGATGAGGGAGGATCTCATTGAAACCTACTGAATATTGAAAGGCCTGGATCAAGTGGATATGGAGAGGATGTTTCCTGTAGTGGGAAAGCCTAGGACTAGAGGGTAGAATAGAAGAAAGTCCCTTTAGAAGAGATGGAGGAGGAATTTCTTTAGCCAGAGGGTGGTCAATCTGTGGAATTTGTTGCCACAAACGGCTGTGGAGGCCAAGTCATTGAGTATATTTAAAGCAGAGATTGATAGGTTCTTAATTAGTAAGGGCATCAAAGGTTGCAGGGAGAATGCAGAAGAGGGTTGAAGGGTAAAAAATAAATCAGCCATGACCGAATGGCGAAGCAGATTCGATGGGCCAAATGGCCTAATTCTGCTCCCGTGTCTTATGAGAATAAGCAATTCAGACAGTCAGTCAATATGCTGCCCTTGGCCCATCATCCAAGCTCCACTGACACAATCCAAACATCCTTTGAAATTTTTCAATTGCAAATATTGACAGAATTCAGTAAACCAACTTGTATTTGCTCTTCAAAATAATAGGGCTTACAGCCCATTAAGTACACAGCAATTATAACACTTAGTATATACAAGACTGATCAGAGACAAGTCCTGCAATATCTGTTCAACACTTACCCAATATGCAAAATGCACCATGACTGTACTTATGGCTGCTCATTAAAGTTAACTGTAATGGTAACTATTTTGTCAATGATCACCATAGTTTTACCTTTCGCTAGGTGAAAATCTTCAAGATCTCCATCTGCCTCCCTGATGGTTATGGGCCTGCTTATATTAAAACAAAAGCTCTAACCTTTAATGTGGTTTGATAAATAGGTCATTGGATTGTCATTATATAATTCAACAGTTACTCATACAAATTGACTTGGATTTCTTTATTGAACAGATTAAAGGCTTACTGCTCCTATGGTATAATATCAGATTTCAAGACAGTCCAACTAATTCAAAAATATTAGCCCTTTATAAAAGATGCAATGGTTCTTGTCTCAAACTCCCAAAAAATTAACAATCCCTGTAGAGATTTCCCGTCTTTCTGAGAATTTTTCATGACATTGACTTGCTGGTCTACATTCTGCTCAACTTCAAAACGTCAGAAGTAAGCTTTAATTTCCTCTGAAATTTTAGTGCTTCTGTATCTGGGATTACTATCTAATATGAGGTCTCAGTCACCACATCACCCTTGTAGTATAAGCAGCTTTGGAAGGAATTCTAAATATTATCATGCAACTCTTATAGATGACTATTTTCAGTTGTTTGAAACTGTAATGGTATAGACCAAGTGTAAATGTGCAGTGTTGTAATACAGCCTGGGAAAGAATGCAGAAATACAGTCATTAGCAAATAAAACAGAGGTGGAAATATATAATTGAATCAAAATGCAGAATTTACATTTATAAAACATCCTAAATGTACTTAGAACCCAGGCAGCAAATATAAAATACATACAAAAACTGCAGCCTACAGCAACTTCCAAGGGAAGCATATAATGGTAGTCACCGATTTCATGGCAATGGCAAGAGAAGTACCTTTCAAATCTAGCCTGAAATGACTGAGCTCTAAAATCTCGTACATCTCTCCAAAAACATTTACTGTGCTAACAGATTCATCCAGAAATTATATCAAAAGCTTCTCAATAGTCAATGCACTTATTAACAAATAAAAATTGACAGTGCAGGGAAACAATTATTTGGCAATACAGTAACATCTTTAGGTTAGTTACCCTTTGAAAGATATGGGTATTTGAAAGAATTCACAAACTAAAGTTTTGCAGCATGGGCAGAGAATGCCGATCATCAACAAGAAATGTATGCCATTGTATTTTAGGCCTTCGAGGAAAATAAAGCCCTGATGGTGGCATTACGATTTGAGACCAAGAGAAAGTTCACATCTCAGACACAAGGTTTCTGAATCAAGGAACACTTGATGGATGCAAATTGAAATAAGGTGATAGAATTGTGGAATAGCATACTGACAGAGCAAGTACAACAGAACAAGGTGGATTTCATACAAGTTTAGGTAACTGTTAGAAAAGGGCATAAAGCAATATTCATTACAAATTGTAAAGGTGGAAACTGATGGGGATTAGATAGCAAGATGTATGCATGCTGGGTGAGTTCAAGCAAAAAAATTAAGATTTAAATAATCATAGGTATTCTAAAAAGATGATATTCTAATTTGCACGTTAGAGCACTGTCTCAAATCAGTTGAGAGAGAGAGAGAGAGAAATAGCCAATCTGTATAACTGAGTGACATGCCAAGCAGTCCTTGTCGACACATTGCCACATGGTGAAGCCTTCCACATTGGCTAAATGTGATGCAACCAAATTCATGGGAGACACAAGTGACTGCAGATGCTGGAATCGGAAGCGACAAAATGTGCTGAAAGAACTCCGCGCGTTGAGCAGAATCTGTGGGAGGAAAGGAACTGTCAAAAGTTTCAGGTTGAAAAATTGACCCAAAATGTCAACAATTCCTTTCCTCCTACAGATGCTACTCAACCTGCTGAGTTCCTCCAGCAGATAGTTTGTTGCTCCGAAGTTGACATTTGGCCTATTCACATTTCCCTGAATGCCTACCCTCTGATCCAAATTCCAATACAGATTCCAGGCAGGATCTCTGCCTGCAATATTAGAGGAACCTCCCTCTTTCCCCAACACCAAGTTTACCTCATTTAGATTTCAGTAGCTGAATGAATTCATATACCACCTAAACCTTGATATAAACAAAGCTTCCCACAGAAGCTCTCAGAACAAATTGACTAGTTTCATTTGGGAATATCTGGCTGAAATTCAAGACATGAATTACACCACTCAGCTTAAAAAGCCTCATGGATGGCATAGAATAAACAATGTTGCAAGCATTTATGGCAGATCAATAAACAGGACGAATATCAAACATAATTCTTGTGGAATTTTAAAAAGGAGTTACTGCTTGCTTGTGCTTGAAATTCTAGAATGAGATAGGGGTGGGCCCTGCATCACCGGACACAAATTGATTACAGCTGGAATTCAGCATTTGATGCTGTTGCAGATGGGCTCACCTCAAAAAAAGGTACAAGCTACAACTTTTCCCTAAAGAGCTTTAGTTTGAAGCCAAAAATTAAACCAGTAACAATTGCACCTATTGCAATCAGTTCAGCCTTGAATTGCATCAATTTGCTGTGGTACCCAGACAAAATTTGGTGTGTAAAATTTGTTCTCCCAATCTTCCTGTAACAGCACTTTCACCCACTATTGCGTTTTCTACAAGATGCAATGTACATTGCAAATGATAATTACAAATGTATAGCTGATTGTCAATGATGAAAACAGAATACCAGATTATCCCACAGACCAGCTTTGTTGACAGTTCTTCAGCATTTTACTGCACAAATCCAAATTCAATTAATTCAAGTTATTGCATTGTCAAACGCTGAAACCTAAAACGGTTTTCATTTCTAATTTGACGAAAACCAGAGTACAAGATTTTTCTCAACAAGTCTTATCAGATCTTTCTTTTATTGACCTTTGATACACACAAAATGCAGTAGTACAAAGAACTCAACATGACTGTTTACAAAAGCCTTATCTACTTTTATATTGTCTTTAACAAAAGATCTGAGCTCCAAGCAATCTCCACATTTTCCACTTGCTAAAGAGGACAGATTAATCTTTCAAAACACAAGCAGCAACCTTCTACTCTCCAGCAGCAGCCGCCTGTGATCTTTCCAACATAATACAATTTTTCCATATATTGTTAATCTCAGGACAGAAAACATCCTTACAAAGAAAAGCAGTTATTTCTTGCCTCATTGTCCTGGAGTGAAATGATATGCTAGTAATCAGGACATACATTTCTAAAAAAACAATATAATTTACAATATAATCTCCTGTGCTTTAAACAATATCCTACTTATCACAGAGCTTTTGTGCAAAGATGCAAATGTTGTAATGTTCAGCAATCTACTGAAGATATGATGATAGATGGTCCTTCAATAGCACCTTGTTCAGTGGTTTACACACTTGCTACAGCAATAATCAATTCTTGACCACGTGGGTTTGGTTATCTTCAAGGGGAAAAGGTCAGAGAAACCACACTACACATTTTTGCCACACAGTTTAATAAAACACAGCATCCTTAATTCAAAATGCTCCAGGTTATTACATAGTACCTGAATATACTAATTTAAAAAAAAACAAGCAGGCAATTGCTGCAACTTAGGTTCAAGCTTCAAAAGGATTGAGAATTCAATTCTTTTATCAGCAGAAAAATACCAAACTATTAGAGGTAGAATGCACGTTTTCTGAACCAAGACTACACTCCTCAAATTTGGTAAGAGGTAGGAAAGGTTTCTGAAAAACAAAGGTTCAACTGCATGAGTAAGAGCAATAACAGGAAAAAACAAAACTGAAATAGAGCAGTGTGGATGGTCTGCAAGTGTAATGCCACTTAGGTTGGGTAGCAACATTTCATTGGAATAAGGGCAGTGTGTGCTGTATTCCCAAGCAACAATTATATCAAGGCTGCGTTTCCTAATTTAATGCCATTATGTTAAACAGATCATTTGTAAGACTGCAGAATAAAAATTGAGAATTAGATTGGACAGCTCCTTGGGCCTTCTCCACAATCCAATAAAACCATGACTGATCTAATCACCTGTCCTGAACATCACCTTTGTGCCTGTTCCCAATAAGTTTCAACTCTCCATACAGTCAAAATAGCCTCAACCCCCATTACTCTGGGTAGAGAAATCAAAATAATCACAACTCTTAATTTTAGTCTTAAGGGCAACTCCTTATTTGGAAACTAGAACTTGGATTCTGCATTCCCTCATGGAGGGGAAATACCCTCATACCACCTACCCTGTCAAGCTCCCTTTTGAATTCAATGTTCATCAAGAGGAATCATAACTCAAATTCCAGCTTGTCCTTTTATATCAATCTTATCATCCCAGGGATCAATGTAGCAAATCTTTTCTAACTGCTGAGCTAAGTATCTCGCACCTTAAAATTACACACAGTACTTTAGATGTGGTCTCACCAATATCCTGAATGTATGCAACAAAACATCCCCATTTCTATATCCCATTTCCCTCCTTGATTGCCATTAACATGCAAGTAAAATATATGAGAACATCCACATCCCTGTGTACAGCAGCATTTTCTACTCTCTCCACTTAAAAAGTGTTGTCTTTCTATACTCAAAGTGGATAAACCCAATTTTCCTACATTGCACGCCACATGTAAAACTTTGGCAAGTTACTGATCTATGTACATTGCTTTGCACTCGGTCCTCCTCACATCTTGCTTTCCCACCTATGATATCAGAAAGTTTCCTCTTCAAAGTAGTTAATACAGACAAAGCTTCAGTGCAATTCTGGTCACAACTTGCCAACCTTAATGAGCCATTTACTGCAAAAGTTTGCCAGACAATCTTCTACCTGTGCTAATATGTTAACTCCAACACTGAGTTCTTATGCATTTTTAAGAGCACACTTCGTTGAATTACATCTCAATTTTCTAAAGGCATTCAATGTAATGTGTTTTTAAAATCTTATTACTGCTTTCTTAATAAATCAATCCAAACAATTTCCCCATAGATGTTAGACTAACTGCCTTGCCCCAATTTAAAACATGTTAAATTTGCAGTTCTCCTGCCCCAATAGCCTTCCCCAGAAGACAAATACTTGAAACAAATACTTCCATTATCACTGTGATCACTCATTTTAAAACCCAAGGATGTGGCACATCAGTTCCAATAGACTCACCTACATCCATCAACTTCATCCAGCATCTTTTCTACTATTATAATTGTTAAAACACTTCCTTTTTTGCTTTCAGATATTTTTGCTTTCTACTATTGGGACCTTTAGTGTCTACCCTGTAGATACAAAAATTGTTCCAAGTCTCTGCCATTTCCATATTTCACATTAATTCTTCAGTCTCATCCTTCAAGGACCTAACTTTGCACTTTTTATTTATCTGTAGTGCTGTCTATCAACTTTTCTTGCACAATTACTATTTCCTTCCTGTTTTGTGATCCAATTTTTGCAGCACAAGCTTTTCTTTTCCTAATTACATCCAAGCTAAACTTCAGTCTGAGAAGGATGGTCCACCCTTGCCTATGATTTTGTTGAAAATACTTACTGAAATGTCTGCCACCCTGAATCTACCATATTTAATTTTATTTTCCTACTACAGCTCTGATCCACTCTGAGGTAGCGTTATAAATACAAAGAGAAAAAAAAGGTCAACAACATAAATTTTGCAGTCATATAAAAAGTGCTTCGATCTCAATAAATCTGAGATGCCTAGATCACCCTGAGCAAATACATAAAGCAGCTACCTCTTCTGAAAGTAGATCTTTTCCAGGGACCGGTCTGAGGCAAACTAAATGGTTTTCTTCACTCAGACTCCTCAGCGACTAGGGCACAATAAATTAAGCATATTGGAAACAGGTCTTTATTAGAATAGCATGGAAATATACATTCATTCATACGTACCCAACAAGACTTCTCAACTTTCCATGGGTGTAGAATTCAGCAGGGCTTGCTACCCTATGCCTGTGAAAGGAAAGGAACAGGTAAGCATTCCACAGTTTGGAATGGACACAAGGTGAACAGATTCAGTACTTCCATGCACACTAGATTTACATCACACAAGGGCAGCATGCAACTCAAGCTTTTACAAATAGTAACAAACTTCAGATTTGAAGATTGGAAAATAGATAAAGTAAAAAATTAGTCTTAAATAGGCAAAATCTAATGCATTTTATTACTGCTTGAGGACAAAAAATCAAATTTCTTTTAAAGTTTTACCTGGACTGATCTACTTTTTGTGTGCTTTGTTTCAAGTTTTAATTTAATAGCATTCAGCGTTTAGCAAGAGTTGCATTACATTCATGTTATGATGGGCAAATTTAGACTCTTTAATCAAGACAGGGTTAAAACAGAACAAGTTTATCACTAGTTAACACTAATTAGAAATTTATTTGCCTATTTTCCTATTTTAATGTTTGGAAGTTTACATTTTTAAACCATTTATAACTATAATAGTTACCAAGAAAGGTTGTATATACACATCAGTGCCTTAAAATTAGAGATTTAGCATTACGGTTACCTTGTGCATTTTGCGAGGTGGTTAAGGTTTAGTCATCCGTCCTGCGATATATTCCTTTAAAAAAATCAGCCATCATCTTTCATTTCATCATAAAGACATTGAGCCCTGTAAACTGACTGGGATTGCCGAGACTCAGTCACATTAACACTGAAAATTGCAAATACATTTTAAAACTCAGTATAGAAAGACATTAACTTTTTTGTATTCATTAACCTTGTGTGTTTTTTTTTGTTTGGTGTTTGTTAACTGTGACATCGGTTATTAGACTCCAAATACTTCAGTGCTCAGGACCCCCGTTTGGCAAAATATCAAACGTACGATTTTAACGGTGTTAGTCACAATATAGAATCTACAAGGAATATTTTGTCTTTTAACAGTTTTATGGCGAAACAGTGGTCTTACCTCTATCTTCTTTATGTTTTGTTCACATAAAATGCAGGCATAAAAAAGTCCGCTATATTTATTTTAGCAAGATGAAACCATTTGTGTGTTTATTTCACCGTTTCTGTACATATTAACCAAAATACATGCAACAGGTTTAACCGGTTTTCTTTTAACTTTCAACTCAATCCAAGGACTTTAACCAAACTATTTTTTTTTGGTAAAAATGAAATCATTAGAACAACAAGGTCTTTAAATTTATAGTGAAAGGTGTTTATTGTACTGCAGAAAAAAAGTTTTTATTTCTAAGGAAGAGAGGGAGTTCGGTTTAGTTCTATACAAAAGAATTGAACTTTATTGACAAACTGCTGCAAGTGTGTCTGACAAATGTTTAGCTACCTATTTAGGCAGGCTCACACAAGGAGTGTAATGCATATTTAATGTCCAGGCACAGATTAAAGATAACAGACAATTGTGGCTATAAACTTCCAACTACACACATGAACTCAAGTTTAGCTGCAACGTCCCTTTTTACATCAGCAGAAAGGCCCTCTTGAAGATCGCCATAAGCATAGAGGGAAATGGAAAAAGTAGTATGATGGAGAATGGGGAATGGAATGAAGAAAATCCACTAGCTTCCAGAATTATTTCTGACATGATGGACCATAAATTTTAGGTAAATGTTCAACTCTTACTAAAGTTACTAAAAAATGCTTGAATATAAAGATCCCAGCTACCCAAACACTTGACACTTTTTTTTTACAAAATGATAGACACCCTCCATGAAATGCAAGTTGCTGCAGATCCAACTAAACACTGCTTCAACATAAAAACCTTGAAGTACATACCCAAAACCTATCCACAAGTAAATATAATGGTGTCAAAAGTCCTTCAAAATTTTTCCTTTGACATCACTAATTTTCAGTATATACTGTAGAAACATGCATAACTGCTTCTGAAGTCAGGTAACCTCAAGTTCATGGAAGATCAGCTGGGGAAAAAAAAAATTCCCCTACTCCCACCAGCTGAAACTTCTGCAATTTTTTTCCCCAAGGTTTCCTGGCAGGGCTGACAATTACATTACTGAAGCTCCTCATCCAGTAACCCAAATTTAAAATGCTAAGGAACCTAAGAGCTGACAGCTGACACTGGGAGCTGAATGATTGACAGACTGTTTGAGAATAAATTGCAATTTAAAGTACACATTTATGTACTTCCCATAATCAACCCATACCAAAAAGGCATTCTACTCCAAGAGGGCAAGCTGGCATGTACTGAACAATCCCATTTATAATGAGCAAGGAATGCAACCAAGCTTTCTGCAAGCTGGAAGCAAAATTTAAAAAAAATATTTACATTGACAATATATTTCCCTTCCACCAGAAGTGAAAATGTTGCCTTGGGGAATTCCAATGGATCGTTAACATGTAAACCTTGGGAGGGTCTTTGGAAAAAAAGAGAAATCAAAATCAGTTGTACACAACATCCCTTTATAAAAATCCTAAAGATTTGCTCTCTTGGTTAAAAGGTCCTTTATCTGACACTGAAACACTAATTAGGCTTAAAATAGTATTTGGGGCCTGCATAAATCCACTAAGAATAGATTGCAGCAAAGAGATTGGCAAAGCTTCATTAATATGAATAATTCTGCAGGGAGACAGAGGGTGAATGGAATGTGGCGAAGATTCGATTTGACAGGTTTGAAATGCAGCTCATATAATCCAATGGGATTCTGCAACTCCAAAGATCAGTTAAAACATTGTCTAAACTGAATCAACAGAAATGTCTAAGTAAACAGGCCTAAAAAATACCTACACAGCAGAATGAAATTCAAATGGCAAATAAAAGCCATCTTTACACATACATGTAAAATTGACAGATGCGCCAACAGTATAAAAACAAAAACAAAGCATTCTAAATCATTTGGGTTCAGCTAGAACTCACTGCCCACTAATTTATTGAAACAATCTTGCCAGAGTTGCACTATCATGGGTTTTAATTATCTAAACATGTACACAAATCAGTCCACCCAATAAATTTCCAGAGTAGAAAACAAATGGACTATTACTTGTCTCACAGTTGATAACAAGATGGTGACCACAGAAGATTGAAGCAATTTATAAGGACGCACACATGGTAGGAGGCTGGTCTTAGTATCGCCCATAGGGATGTTCTCTGTACATTCCCTTCAGTGGCCTTGCTGGTGCCTTCCTGCTTGTTCGTCCTGCAATCCATTCCTCCTGACCTGTAATGTATTTTAATGTTTACATTAGACAGGTTGGTAGCCAATTTGCAAAACATCCAAATTCACTGCATCTGGTGCAACCATACCCATCAACTGCCCTTAGAAAACATCACAGCCAACCAGTGAACAGTGTGCCAACCAGTGAGCATTGCTCCTAACACTTGACTGCATTTCAAAAATCAGGTGACTGTTTTTTGTGAATAACCAGAGAATTCAGGAGTTATACATTAATGAATTGCAATCACAGATAAAGATGGTCACAGATTATAATATGTCCTCCAGAATAGTCAAGCAAATTTTATGCAAACCTTCTGAAGTGTAAAAAGTGTAAAGTGTAAAACTTCTGAAGTACAATGTGATTAAAACCATGATATCACATGAATGCCAAATTCATAAAATGGAAGTGAAAACATTTCTGGCTAAATTAGTCAACTGTCCCTCAAGAACTAAAAAGGACATCAATGAGCAGGAAAAATGAAAGAATAGACTTGCATGTGCAAACAGAGGGAACAGTTATTTATATCAAGCCCACACATGGCACCTAAATGTAAGTGACAAGTTAATTGAAACTTTCAAGATGACATTCACTTGGGAAATGGAGTTGTGGCACAGACCTCAAGGCTAGAGTGGCTGAATGGCTTACTTCAATTTCTACACACCAGTTCTGGAGTGCCCAATACAATCCCATCAATCTAACCCTATTTTACCTTGAATACAATTTCTGAACACAACTTCATTTTATCAAGGCAGGCAAGAGCTGCAAATGGTAGGCCAGAAAAAGAATAAAGGCACCAGAGGAAATTGAGCAGTTTGGCAACTTGTACTCAATGCCTAAAGGTCAAAAGAAAAACCTCTGTAGGTTGAGGAATAATGACCTGTCAAATAATTCAGATTACTGCATTTGGTATGACTTGTAATGTGACCACAATAGACCACATTCAAACCAAGTAAAAAGTCAACACTTGGCAATCATACCATAACAGCAAGACAGAATAAAATTGGTTTTTAAACCTTAAAAATGCATTAATCTAGCATTGGATCAGCTATAAAAAGGTGCAAATACAATTCACTCACCATAATCATCATATGTGTCCTGCACTTCACCATGTCCATAGTCAAAATATTCAGCGTCGCTGCAAACAGAATACCAAGTGTCACCAGACAATGCGCTGAAGCTTTGCGATATGGAACCAAAAGCAAAACAAAGCTGTTTGCTTCCAATGTTATATCATCAAATAATGCTCTGGCTTGTTTTTAAAATAATAGTTTGCTTCAGTCACTGAAGCATCAAAATTCCACAAATAGCACTGACCACAAAATTTCAGATCCAAATCCTAATGTGCAGTGCATTCTTCAACTCCAAACACATGGAGAACGATGAACTACAAACATGATTTGGACATGAAATTTCTGCTTTAAATCTTTCTACAAAAAAAGTACACCAAAGCATTTAAGAAGTTTAAAAAATACAAGATATGCAACCTGTGTTGTCAATGTATTTTAACAATGACTTTCACAATGCAGGAATTGTGCATAGACTATTGAGCAATTGCACTATGAATGCACAAAATACATGGAGGTGTTTCTGGGCAACACGTATAGTACAGGGATGGGGATGGGGGTGGGGGTGAGGGTGAGGTAGTAAGAGACCTGGATCAGTAAAACTATGAGCAACAAAGCTGATTATTAACTAGAAATAGCCAATTTTTCCAAAAAAACAGATGCTCCCAAAACTAATTAAACATTAAAAAAGTTAAATCCTACATCAAATTTAATGCTACAGAAAACTATAGATCCATTATTCCATACTATGGTGTCAGTAGAGACAAAATTGTGATCCCAGAATATGGGTCACTAATGCAGAACAAAGCAACAACCAGGTTTTTGAGAGAACCATATGAATTTTTCATTCAGCAGACATTGGTTTAGAAGTGGGATTATACACCTTCCAGAATCAGTTTTAGGAAATGTGTTATCAATGCAATAAAAACACGATCAAAGTGATAACACATGTACCTCAGACTAACCCTGCGCTAACCAATCCCAATTAGAGAAGAATATATTTAGTTGAGGGCTGTGGCTTTCGATACTGGAAAGACCCCACATAACACTGCATTATACAAAACCAAAGTACCAATGCAAATCCGAGTTGAAGAGTGCAAATATCTTTATGAACTGAACTATTAAATTTATTAACAGCAGACTCCACTTACCCCTGGGCTTGATCATAATAGTTTTCGTAATTATCATAATTTTGCTCTGAATAGCCATCATCATAGCCCTGCAATGTTTAAAAACAAGTTGGGTTAATCACAGGGTTATTAAAAAGTAGTCTAGTTAAAATGGCGAAGAACAATTATCACCGTCTCTCCAGAGCAAGACATAACCTGTTCTGATCTAAAATTTGTGTTATTTTTAAAATTTAGTATTGGCAATACGATTGTGTAGAGCTACTTATAATCACACAAATAAGACCCAGGCACAACTATACAGGATTACAATGCACAGATGTGTGGATGCAAATGCTGCAAGGAAATATAAATGGCGAGAGGCCTATATACAGAATACAAGAGCAGGGAGGTCAGCTGGGCCATAACTAATGCACACACCTCTGGTCAATATACGAGAGGAAGGATGAGAAACATTTAAGGTACAAAGAAGACACTTAAATGGGGGATGTTGCCAGGGCTACAAGAAAATTTACAAGGTTCTGAAAAATACCTTTTCTTTGGAAGAACTGGTACAAGGAGAAGTGCAAACAAAGTTGAATAAAAGAAAGATATCTAGGCAGACTGAACAGGTAGAACCAATTTCCCTTGAGCAGAAAGGTCAATTATGAAAGGGAACAGACTTGTTAATTGTGTTACGGACTAGGACTATTAGTGAGTGTTCCTTTAAGATAGTGTGTGTGTGGCGTGCTTATGTCAACAGAAGAT
>JARFYF010000055.1:33602456-33613033 GCA_030265395.1 Rhina ancylostomus
ATCTGGGTTAGTTTTCCCTGGACCATAGGAGACTGAGGGGCGACCCGATAGAAGTATACGAGATCACGAGAGGCATAAATAGGGTAGGTAGTCAAAATCCTTTTTCCATGGTAGGGGAATCAAAAACAAGAGGGCAAAGGTTTAGGTGAGAGGAAGGTGGGTTTGAGAGGAAAGTGTTTTACACACAGAGTGGTTGGTATCTAGAACTCACTGCTAGAAGAGATGGTGCAATCAGATACAATCACTAATTTAAGGGGCGTTTAGATGGGCACAAATAGGCAAGTTATTGAAGTATACGTGTGCAGGCAAATGGGAAGAGTGTAGATGGGCAGAAAGGTTGGCATTGATGTGGTGTCCGGAGGGTCAGTTTCTGTGCTGTGACTCCTTGAACTGCTGCACCCTGGAATGTGCCAGTCGACAGCGTTTGCTTCCGGACATCTCATCACACTGCAGGTTTCAGGCAGAACAAAGCACGCCTTTCACCGAATTCAAGATCTTCCAGTGACATTAAATGGTGAGCAATTAACAGGACATATTTCCTTCAAGTCCTGTTCATATTCACCATAGTGGTTACCTTTCATGAGTCACCATTACAGTGACACGGTGTTGACTGCCCTGAGAGCACTCCAACGCCTATATAAAGCAGTCCTCATTCTTGTGAGGCTCCGCGACCTGGACTAGAGGGACTAAGGTGTGTAAGGAAAATTGCCTGGAGTGGACAGGCAAGGTGAAACAATGGTTGGGCTGTGGGAGCAGTGCTCTCTCTCAGTAACTGGTCATTAGATGCCAGGTCCTCTGGACACCAAATGTCTCTACGTGCCTGGCCTTGTTGCCGTGCAACGTCCCAGTCATTTGGACATTGCCGCTTTACCTTCCTTCATGGAAAATTTATTTCAGGGAAACACCTTGGACCACAGGTCCATTAGGCAGTGGTCAGCACAGAACGTCTAACAGGTACAACATGACTAAGACACGTGGTTCCTGTGGCGTGGTTCCCTGGGCAAGCTGTCCAAACCATCTGGCAGAATGCCTCATCGCCAGAACTCACCCAACAAGAACCTTGCTGGGGGTAAGAAGGGCCCCTCCCTGTCAGATCTTCCCTGTGTGGTCAGAATCTCACTCACAACGCACACTGCCCTCGGGACGGCTGCGATCATGAGACAATCGCCTGCCTCTGTGTATTTGCAAAGAAGGGAAAATGTAACGGAGGACGGTTGCCAGGGGGCACAAACAGAGATGGACATCAGGTGCCACTAGAACACCATCAATTTGATGAAAGAAGCACTTTGGTCTGCCCAAAGCTTGTTGACCTTCCAGTACAATGAGGTGGCATACTCCATGCTACAGATTCATGCTGAAAGATGTACTAAAGCTCAGTGCAGCCAATACCAAGGCTTTGTGGGAAAGGACTGCAGGCTAGGGTCCCTCTGCCACTGGACACTGAGCCCAGCGTAGAAGCCTCTCCTACGCTTGAAGTTTGCATTGTCCCAGGAGGCCATTGATGGGCATTGGTGCCCTGCACACAGAACGTATGAACACTACCAAGGTATTGAATCGATAACACTGCGAACGTTGAAACTGAACAACACTACAAATGTAAACAGAGCTAGGCACTGTATTTTTTCTTGTATTTGTATATACTTTCTATGAATAAAGTTTATTTTTGAAATAAAAAAAGTTCACAGAAAGCTGTTGACCTGTGGCCTCAGCGGGTAAATACTGATCGGTGAGGTCACGTGACAATGTTTTTTTACATTGTTCCGGAGAATTCTTAGGAGTGTCGCTGTGAACGCAGCAAGCAGTTTGTAAAATGCAGGTCTTTGGAGTTTTATGTAATTATTTTTTTGTAAATAAAGGTCAATTTCTCTTTGTAACAAAACTCATTGTGCGTCTTACGGAAAATGAATCAAGGCACAGTGGCCATGACAGTGGGTATGATTGTTTAAGGAAGTCTCACTTTGTTTGGTGAGGATCTTGAAGTCAGTATGGAGAAGAGCTGTCCTCCACCTCAAAGGATGGAAGTTGTGCAGAGGGGAGGATAGTTGGGTCAGCTTGACCCAGTGATGGTGATGGAGCTGGGGTCGGAACAAGTCAGGTCACACACTTCATACAGTGATGGGGCAGATGATGGTTATTACAATTGGATAAACTGAGCCAAGGTGGGGAGGGGGAGGATAAATCAAGGTTTTGAAGGATAAGCTGAAATACTGGATGGTCTGTCAAGCAAGATATTCTGACTCCAGTAGCAACATGACTTCTTGAATTACATCAATGATTGTAAGAGTTCCTGCATATGTTTATATCCTAAAGATTTGAATAAAGCTATTTAAAGATAGAATTACCCACAGGCAACAATGGAAGATGGAGCCCACAAGACCTCAAAGTGTTACAGTTTCCCTGATTCCAGGTGTCTGGTGTGCGAGTTACCACATGTTTAGATGCACAGTCATCATGTTACAATAAAGCTTTGCTCTGGATTTTCAGCATCTACCATTTCCTGCATCTCCTATCATCATATTTAACCACTTCCCACTCACATTTCAGGTGGTACTGGAAGGCATTTCTGAGCCAGGAGCTTTCCCCCCCCCAAAGGAAAATGCAGGAGCTGGTGGAAGGATTTCAGGGAATTGATGAGTTTGTAGCCATTGGTTTGACGGAAGAGTTGGAACCAACAATTCAGGACCACGATGAACATCTGGATGCATTTCTTCAGAGGTGCTGTGAGGACTGGTGCTGAGTGAAGACAATGTGAAACTTGGAATGCAGGAAGCCGCTTTTATTGGCCACGTTGCCCCGGGGACGAGGACTTTGTGTTGATCCAGCCAAAGTTAAAGCAGTTTTGTTGATGCCATCACTGACAGATGTGGAAGGGACCTGATGTTTGTCGGGACTCTGACTCAGAGCAACTTGCTGTGAGTGTCTCAGTAAGTTTCTCCCCATCCGTCGAACACGATGAAGCTGCTGAGAGATTTAACACAGGAAGATGGAGAGTGGTTCAGAATCCAAAGTAATGGAACTACAAAAACCTAAGGTAATGGTCACTCACACATCAGTCCTAGATATTACGTCCTTAAGGGAGGAGTAACTCTACAATGTGTGTCTAGACGTTGAGCAACAATGGCACAGAATGGACAGCTCATTGCCTTTGCACCCAGGGCATGAACAGATACAAATGGAGGAGGAGCTCCCAGCAGCTGTGTTACCTGAAGCCCATGTGGGACATGGTGTGCAACATCACTGTGTTAAAGGAACTCACACTCAGGCAACTTCACAACAAGAGGTTCAGGACCTGGAACATCAGGACCTCATGGACTGTCCCAGCAGCGACAGACCCGAACACTGCCCTGTGTCCACAGCCCAGGAGCTTGGATACTTTGACATCCCTGCTCTGAGTGAAGGACAGCAGGCACAGATGTCTAACTCAGAAACAAGGCCAGTGGTCCACCTCCTTCTGGAAAGGGGACTGGAAGAGGAACAGTCTCACAGGGTGAGATTGACTCATTAATGAACAGGTCTGACATTTCAATGACTCCTATGGGATCAGTGAACACCTCCTGAGGAACTCAGCAGGTCAAACAACATCTGTGGATGCAAAGGGATGGTCGATGTTTCAGGCCAGGACCTCCTGACTGCCTGGCTTGCTGTAACAGCTCCAGTGCACTACAGTCACTGACACAGACACCCCAACCCTGGAAGATGAACATGGGACTTCTACTCCAAACTTGAAAAGAATTCCATCCCACACCAGAGGGAGATAAACTGATCCTCCAGGGTGATTTTTGGGCCAGGGTGAAGAATGCAAACATCTGGCAAGCTGTGATCAGCAACACGAGTTTAAGTGAACTCCCTTCCTGACAAATGCTTAGTCATGATCTTGTCATGACCAGTACCCCATGTCACCAAAGAGACAACACCCCCAACCCCAGCATCAGCACCTGTTAGATTAGTCATGGTCTGAGTGAGGGACAGAAAGATGTCCACATCGCCAGGAGTGGTACCACTGAACTGATCCATTCCCTTACCTCAAAACAAGGTCAGCAACAGAAACAGCCCGAGGAAACCCAGGTGGAAGTCTAAGGTCCCCACAAAAGAAGCTCCTTTCAATAGCTCCCCACAACATGATGATTCCCCAACACATGGGAGTTATGGGGTGTCCACAGTGTCTGAACTGCCTGGAAGGCCACAGCTCAGGCAGATTGAAACAAGGAGGTCCAGCAACTCATTGATGACTAGGACATACATGGGACCTTCAGCACTGTCCAAACCTGACACCCCTCAGAGCCAAGAGCAAAGAAAATCCTATCAAGGGCAAAGAGGCAGTCAGCATTGCTGCAGGGATCACTTCCAAGAACTCCTCACCATGACAACAACCTTGGCATAACCTCCCTGGACCTCATCCCACAGTGATTAAGCCGTCATACTGAAACCCAAGAGGCCACATGCTAACCGAGCAACGAGGTCCAGGAACAGCAGTATCCCTGTTGCAGTTCTAGAACTTGATGGAGAGGATCCTCAATCTGACCTCCTGTGTCTGGGAAGTGAGGACAGCAGGGAATCTCAGTGATGGTGCAATCATGATGACATGTCCGACTGCAGTACAGGGAGTCCCCGGGTTACAAACAAGTTCTGTTTTTGAGACTGTTTGTAACCCAATTTTGTATGCAACTTGGAACAGGGTCCAAGCATGGGCACTTGGCCCAGGGATCACAGCCAGGCATGTGCACTTGACCATGAAGGTTGGTTCGTAAGTACAGGCGTTCGTAGGTCAGGGGCTTCCTGTATCTACAGAGGGGTCCCCCTGCTGTTGCCACAGGGAAAGTCATCGCTCGGGTCCCCCCTCAATCTCCTCCTCCCTGTGGTTAAAGTGTGGATTCCGTCTTTCTCGGGGCAGAATGGGTACGATCTTAACTGCACCTTAACTTCAAGTACAGGGGCAGCACAGGACATAGGAAATGCTGTGGAGTCCAACAGCATCCCAGCTTTGTTACTGAAGCACTGTACATAATTAGCCTAGCTTCTGGCCAAGCTGTTCCACAACAGATGCAACACTGGCATCATTCCAACAATGGGGAACATTCCTTGGTGTGTTCTGTTTACAGGAAGGGCCATTCCATCTACTCTCCATTATCAGTGAAGGTACCACCAACAGGGCTTTCAGGTGGCATGTAACTTACCATTGCCCAGTTTGGGTTTTGCTCAGACTATCAGCCCCAGAACTCCTCACAGCCTTGGTCTAAACATGGACCAAAGAGCTGAATTCCAGGGAAGAGGTGGGAGTCAGTCATTGACCAGGACACCACTGCAGGAGTTCCCCAGGGCAGTGTCCTGGGCCCAACCATCTGCAGCCACTTCATCAATGGTTTTCCTTCCATCATAAGGTCAGAGGTGGGGATGTTGGCTGATGATTGCACAATGCTCTGTTCCGTTGCTATCTGAAGCAGCCTATGCCTGTGTGCAGCACAGCCTGGACAACATTGAGGCGCAAACCAACAAGCAACAGGTAACATTCACATCACTAAAGTACCAGGGAATGACTATCTCCAACAGAGACTCTAGCCGTGGAAACTTGACAGTCAATGCCATCACAATCACTAAGCCTCCTGCCATCCACATCAGCAGGGGTCAGCACTGACCAGAAACTCAGTCATGGCCATAAGACTGAGTCAGTGGTCAGGTATCCTGTGGTGAGTACCTCCTCCCAACACCTCGAAGCCTTTACACCATCCACAAGGCACATCAGGAGTGTGACAGAGTGCTCTCTGCTGGTCAGGATGAGTATAACTGCACTCAAGCTCAACACCTCAGGACAAAGCAGTTCTCTTGACTGGTACACCATCCACCAAGCTAAACATTTATTTCATCTATTGCCAATGTGCAATGATTTCAGTGAGTAGCATCTCCAAAATGCTCTGCAGTTACCCACACTGTCACAATGTTGAGCAAGGAGCAAATTCACAGAGAACCCAAATGCAGCACACTGATACAAGACTGGAGTCGGGATACCTCCTCAGGAGGAACACAGGCAGCAACTGGAAGGAATCTTGCCTCAGAGATCAGAAGAGAAATCCCAACACAAACTGGATCTTCAAAAGGAATAGAGAACACAGGACTGCTCTAAAGTAGAGCACACTAAGCAACTAGGAGCCAAAGGTAGTCCAATACTCTGGTAACTTGTGCTAGAGAAACACAGGTTCTTATGCTAGGCCCCTGATGGGGCTCAGGTGTGTGTCGTTATGTAATCAGTCCAGCATGGAATCCATGTGCTGGACAACAAGGCATTAAAGGAGCCAAATTGAGGGCCAGAACCCAGAACCATGACAAGGACGTACACCATGAATTGCAGGTCTTGGGGAGTACTAAGGAACAGAAAGACTTCAGAGTGCATGCCCATAGATCCTTGAAGGTGGCAATGCAGGCAGATGAGTGGTTTGGAATGCACACAGGATGCTGATCTTCACTGATCAGGGCACCGAACACAGAAATAGGAAGGTTATGCTCTGACTTTGTAAAACCTTGATCAGACCTCAACTGGTGCAGTTCTGGTCACCAAGGTATAGGAGGGATGTGATTCAGTGAGTGGACAGAGATCTGGGAAATAGAGTGAGATATGGAACATCTGAAATTGTCAATTTTCACAGGAAAAAAACCATACATCATATTTTGTAAATGGTGAGTGGTTGCAGAGCTCTGAGATGTGGAAGGATGTGGGAGTCCCAGTGAATGATTCGCCAAAGGCCTTCATGGAGGGACAGTAGTTGGAGGTTCGTGTTTATTGTGAGGGGAATGCAAAAATAGGATGTTTCAGGGCGTCGGTGAAAACGTATGGAGAATTGTGTCTCAAGGAAGGATCCACAAGGCATTGGAAGCAGCTCAAGAGGGGGTTTTTGACTCGACCAATTCCTGGGATACTAGTCTTACAGGGAAAGATAATTCCGTGTGGGTTGTCTTACGAGGACATTCTAGGTTTATCCAGAAGGGTTTAGGAGAGGATGGACACAAGGTGAAGTCTGCCTCAGCCACTTCCACTGGATTAACCAGATCTCTGACGTGCTTCCCACAACCACACTTCTTGTTTTTCAATCAACAACAGAGTGACTGAGCTGTTCCAGTTATCAAAAGTTATGGATTTGTAGCAATTTGGCTCAAATCTGACAAACCAGACTGAATATTTGAAGAGGTGAGAGGGTAATGTTGGTGACCCAGGAGCGTTGTGGAACACGAAAGGCTGTGCGGGGTTGTCGAAGGAGCAGGGAGCTGTTGTGGACTCACCGTGCCGGTGTGATCAGTGCCTGGGCCACTGTCTGACACTGAAGGGGTTAGGATGACCAGTAGTCACAGCCGTTGGTCAGGGGAGGGACAATGTTACAGAGTCAGAGAGAGAAACAGCATAGAAACAGGCCCTTTGGCCCACCAGATCTGTGCTGTCCATCAGCCAGCCATTTACACTATCCTACATTAATCCCATTTTATATTCTCCCCCAAATCCCATCACCTCCCTCCAGAATCTACCCCTCACCCACACACAAGGGGTAATTCACAGCGGCCAATTAACCTACCGACCTACACATGTTTGGGATGTGGGAGGAAACCGGAGCCCCTGGGGGAAACCCACATGGTCACAGGGAGAGTGTGCAAACTCCACACTGACAACACCAGAGGTCGGGATTGAACCCGGGTCCCTGAAGCTGTGAGGCAGCACCTACACCTGTTGCATTGCTATGCCTCCCCAAACCGTCTCCCTTTCGGAGACCTGAACCCCAGTGTTGTGGGGGGCATATCAGGGTGGAGGTTGTGTGTTGAAGAGGGGCAGAGACAGGGTATGGGGTTGTGTAGGGCAAGGGAGAGTCAGGGTGACAGGTTGTGTGGGGTAAGGGAGAGTCGGGGTGGGTGTATGTGAGGTTGAGGGTGGGGAGTGTGTGTGGGTGGGTGGGTCAGTGTCTGCAGGGACAGGAGATCACCGTTTACCTTCCTTCACGCTGGTGAATGGGAGGGTGAACTGCCCGATGAAGTCATTGCTGGAAGACGAGTCGTAATCTTCGACCAGGAATCGGATTAGCGCCAGCTCGGGAACGCTGATTGTAAACCGGAGCGCTTCATTCCACACTGGGTTAAAACCTGCAGTTCCACAAAGGACACAGCGCCCATTAACGGTCTGACACCGGGAAATGCGGGTCTGCTGAGGAACGGACTGCTGTCTGACACAGAGGCCCCCATGGCCTCGCTCCCCACTGGGGAGGCTCTGCTCACTCTGGGAGACGGGACTCTGCCACACTGGGGGTGTCTCTGCACCTCCGGTCGATGAGCAGCCAACCCAGGACTGGAGGAGGGACGTGGTCGGTGGTCAGTGACTCCCTCACTGGCAGCTGTAGGACCAGTCTGCACACTGATTCCATCATGTTCTCCTTCAACACAGGAGGCCATTCAACCCATTGAGTCAATGCCAGCTCTCATGATTAAGTGTGAGAGAGGGCTAAATGAAACATATAATATCCTGTCGGGTCTCAACAGGATGAGTGTGGACAGGATGCTGTGGGAGAACCTGAACCAGGGCCACTGTTTAACAACAAGAGCTCGTCCACTGAAGATGTGGCCTTTTCTCCCACTAGCAAGAGCGTCATAAATCTTTGGAACTCTCTTCCTCAAAGGCCATGATCTCAGTAAGTGGAGGAGCAGGTCTGAGGAGTTGATTGGCTCATTCTTGTTCCCGATTTGTAAAACACAGGAGGCCATTTGGCCCATCAAACCTGTACCAGGTGCTAGCACCCCATCATTTTCCTGGAATCCCATCAACCCCTTTGATTGTTTTGCCATGGCAACACTGGGCCAATCAACACAACCGTGTGGGGTGGGAGGGAACTGGAGCACCACACAGTCATGTGGAGAATGTGCGGACTCCATACAGACAGCACCTGTGGTTGGGATCGAACCTGCCTCCCTGGAGCGGTGAGACAGCAGTACTAACTGCTGAACCTCTCTGAAATCAGCAAGACCATGTGTCCTGATTGCAACAGGCAAGGACACTTGGACCTGATAACATGAAGGCTACTGGGACATTTCCATCGGAATGTCCCAAGTACATACTGCACACGTCTCTGGCGAGTTCCTTCTCCCCATGGAAACTGGATCAGTGTATCAGTGGTTCACCATGGTTCTATCTGTACCTGTAATGGCAGTTATGTGGGATCTACTTGCAGACACCAGAACCCGTGTTCCAGTTGCACAATTTACTATCCCACCACTGAGGTCCTCAGACACACCACTGACGGTATAACTTCCTCCCGTTGGGAAGGTGTTGCACACACATCTTCGCCCTACCGTTATTTTCAATGTGTCTTGTCCTCTTTGTGGCGTTATCTTCAGGCACACCGTGCACTTCCACACGCACCAGGGGGTCCACGATGGAGTTCTTTTTGTCTTTATTCACTTTAGGGAGCTGCTGAGCTGTAATAACCTGAACAGATCATAGAATCAGAGAAGGTCCCAGCACAGGAGGCCATCCGATCCATCACATCCACACTGGCTCTCTACCAGAGCAGCTCACTGGCCCTTCCTGTGTTCCCTTGTCAATTGTTCCTCACCATAGGTTTATCGACAATGGAACTGCCTCCACCACTTCTGCTAGCAGTTTGTTCCAGATTCCAACCACACAGTGTCGGAAACAAGATTTTCATCGTTCTTATTTCTCTTGCTCGTTACTTTCCATCTGTGACCTCTAATCCTTGAGCCTTCACCAATGGGAACAGCCTCCCACTCTGTCCAGACTCCTTGTTATTTTATATACTTTTATTAAATCTCCCCTCAGCCTTCCCTTCGCTAAATGGAACAGCCTCAGGTTCCCCATTCTGTTCTAGAAACTCTGGTTCGACATCCCAGGAATTGTTCTCCTCAATCTTTTCCACACCTTCTCTCGTGTCCTCCCATCCTTCCTCTGATGTGGTAATCGTTATAACTACACTATAGTTTGTGTACTTTCTGTGACTCCCTCCCTGTTTGCTCCCTGTATTTCCCCCACTCACTGGTGATGTGTAGAACATATTCGGCAGTGTCATGGGCCCTGTGTTATTTCATATTTCTAGCCCCTGTTGCAGTCCTCTCTCTCCATCTCACTGCTACCCTTCCTTCCCTATCCTTCCTGAATACTTTTTATCCAGAAATACTTAACAGCCAGTGCTGCCCCTTTTGATCTGAGTCCCCGTTACTGTGATCACATCACACTCCCCTCCCTGGGGACACACGAGAGACTGCAGATGCTGGAACTCTGGAGCAACACACACAATGCTGCAGGAATGCTCTGATCTTCCCCTCTCTGACCTGTAGTTCATCCGCTCATTCACCACACTCTGCAGATTCACATGGACACAGTACATACCAAACCAATGCTCAGTTGCTCTACAATTTCACTTTTCAGTAAAATCAATCTACTAGTTGAATCTGCGGTCAGTGAGCATGGGGTGGTCTCCCTTTTCGTTGTCTTAATTTTATCTTATCATTTTTCCTGACTCTGACTTGAATTTCTGGTGGACGTTTGTGCATGTGCGCTGCTCCTTCCCACTGCACTCTGATTATCATTGCCCCCG
>JARFYF010000055.1:33682540-33701091 GCA_030265395.1 Rhina ancylostomus
TTTTCCATATCAGTTTAGAAAAGTTGACATCATATTTAACAAAAATAAGAACACCCCCAGTTCATCCTTATACTTTGCAACCAACCAAATCCAATTGAAGTATGATTACAATCACTAAAATGCTCTCCCACTGACACCAAGCATTGGGTAGGGCTTATTAGGGACAAAAAACAACCTAAATGGCATGATGGTGGTAAGGTTCTTAATGAATACTTTGCAACTGTCTTTGGTGGAAGGGGAGAATGATATCAATGTTATTGTTATGATACAGTGCAAAATATTGTACAAGATAAAGTTTGAAATTCAGAACCTTTGAAAGTTGATAAATCACATGGCCCAGATGCAATATACCTCTGACTGCTGAAAGAACCAATGGAAAAAATTGCAAAGGTTCCAACTGTTATTTTTCAATCTTCCCCTGCTACAGGAATTGCACCAAAATGATTGGAAGACTACTAACATTGCACTATTATTTGAAAAGGGAGGGAGAAATAAACCACCTTATTGCAGTGGGTTAGTTTAATCTCAGTGGTGTGCACTTTATTGTAAACCATTCTGGAGGGAAGAGTACAAACCTTCATTTAGAAAGCCACATTTTCCAAAAACAAGGGAGTCAATGAGGGCAGTACCACATGGATTTTCTGAGGCTTTGATCAGGTCCATCATTACAGTTGGGTTAAAAATGTAGAAACCCAAGGGATCAAAGGAAGAATGACAAATTGAATCCAAAACTGGATCAGTGTCAGAAAGTAAGGAGAAAAGCCAGCAGATTTTATTTTTAATTAGAAGGTTATCATCAGCATGGGTCCATTGAGCACATCAAAATGTTCAGTCTACCAAACAGCAGTCATACATGCCATCCTATGTGCTTTTGAGATGGACTATATACAGCAGGCAGCTCAAAGCATTAGAGAGGTAGTACCAAAAATACCTCTTCAAAATCCTCTGAATTCATTGTAGAATAAGCAATGCACCTGCATCTTTACCTAGGCCTCCATCTCCAACATCAAGACCCTGGCTTCCAAAGCCAGTCCATTTATATGCTGCTACCCTTCCCAGTTAAGCACCTCCCCCCTCATCTGGAACAAAGTTTGTGGGCCCTATATTAGGGTCTTCAGCCACCGCAGACCTTGATGGTTTGCGAAACACCAAGCAAGGCTCATTTGTACATTAATGATCTAAACAAACATGGGAGGCAATATAATGCCTTGTAGATGGTGGAAAGACTTTGGGATAGCAGCTGGGTTGCTTATTGCCAGATACCAAAGCTCTGACCTGCTCTCAGCCATGGGCTGGTCCAGCTGAGTTTCTGAACAATGCTGGCTTCCAGTACATTAATGCAAGAAGACTCGATGACAGTAATTCAAAGATGGATTAAGCTATAGTGCTAGAAAACGACATTGCCTGACACTTCAGTGACGCAAATGTTACTTGCCATATCAGCCCATGGACTCTGCTTGCAAAGGAGTTGCGAATGGAATTGAACATCGTGCAATGGTCAGTGAACACCCATACTTCTGACCCATTATGTTTGCACATATTTGCTCTTTCACCTCCACTGATATTTTAGTATCATACGTTATAGCAGGTTACCCTCCAAAATAGAATCTTGTGGATCCAATGTGCTGCTGCAATAGATTAACAACTGGATAAGCTCCCGTGAGCAGTAAATTATTTACATAAGTTGATCTGCTCAGAGACAGGTTACTGGCTGGGTCCCAAAGGAACCAGTGCCAGATCAATATTTTCAATGATCTATTTAAACAATTTGGATGGAAGTGCAAGGGAATTGTCTGAAAGTTGGAATGGAATTAAAACATGTGCAGGGTGTAGGGAAAAAAACCTCTAAACACAATTAAAGTCTGGGAGAATGGGAATAACTCCAACAAAGGGTATTTAATCCAGGAAAGCACAGTGTTAAACATGTGGAAAAAAGAAACTCCAAGTATACCAATACTTAATAAATTGAAGTACTAGGATATTGTCATGACCAATGCTGAGGAGCAGTAACCAACAGCAACACTGTGGTTGTCAGAAGAACAGAACTTTTCAACATAAAAGTACATGTTATCCATGTATCAGACTTTGGTATTCAAAATGTTTGTCTGGATGTGTCCAGTTTTGGTTTCTTCACACGGTGGATGACAGAAGCTGCAAAAAGGATTCAGAGTTTAGTCACAAGAAAGTAAGACTGTTGCATGTTGCTTTACAATGTTAAGGAGCTATATAAATGCCTTTGATAAACAACTTTAACAACACAGCCAGGCATAAGAAATATCTAGACTTCAGGGAAGCTGAACTTTTAATATACTTTAAGCAATAAATTTCCCTAATGACAATTCCCCCCCCCCACCCAGTTTTGGGGGGGGGAGCTGAAAATCATCTTTGTCAGTAACATGACATGGCCATCTTTTATTGATGTAGACCTAATAACCTTGAAGTTAGTGGCTTGCAAGGCTTGTTCCAAGAATACAAGAGTGAAACCAGATATTGCTGTGGGTATGGAGTCACAAGGTGATTTTTGATAAAGAATATTAGTGAAGCAGATTGGTTCTTATGATAATCAAGCAATTTCAGAATCACCTTCAATATAGCAGGTGTTTTATTTAATTCCAAATAAAATTCAAGGAAAAAAGTACTATTATTTAACTAAATTTAAATTCAGATTTTAAAAATCCTGTCCAGAGAGTTAGATTGGACTTCCGGATTAGTTCGGTAATATAACTGCAGCCACACCATAAAGATATGTATAGGTATGGTTAAATTAGTTTTCCCACTCATTATTGTTCAAACACAAAGTTGTAAAATTCACCAAATTACAACCTTCGTCTATGACTCCGAAGTATCCAAGTTCCCAGCTTCAATGGCAACCTTGTGTTTCAGAGCCTAAATGTATCATTGATGAATGTTTGCAACATTGCATTCTCTCAGCCTCTCCACTATTGCAGGTCCACAGTATAGTCTTAAGAGCTGGGCACTTTGGATGTCCATGCCACTAAATAACCCACAAAAGTAATTTGGTTTCTTTCCACCTTAGATTTCTGTGACTTAAATTAGCTTTGATGTGCCATACTAATCAAGAATGTTTCTTGCTCCAGTGTTCTATTAATGTCTTTTTCCACAGGTAAGCACCATACTCTGCTGTAAGAAAATGGGTGTCTGGTTTACAGCTGTAAAAGATTTAAGATGGCATAAATGAAGGAGTCAGAAATTTGTGTGACCCTATTATGGTGTTGCAGACATATCCATGTTTTAAGTGACAGACTTGTTTCCCCCCCACCAGTTTTTGTTCAGCTTTCCCAGAGTTGATATGTTTTTGTATACCCACTGCTATAATAAAAAGTCTGCCGTGCAGTTTAACTTGGAGATCTTCTGTTAATAAAACCATATTAAAATTAATTGGATTATTGGTTAATAATCAAAATGAACATTTTTGTGGAGATTTAAAGAGAATGAACAACAATCAGCTACTGATTTCTTAATGAACATTTAAGCACTTTGAGCTGCAAAGATAAATCCTAGTCATACAAGATTTTGGTTTGGTTGCTTAGATACTACATAAAGAAAAAGAAAACAGAAATGGCCCAAGTGATAAAAATGCCACTGAATATTTATATTCTTAAAAAGGGAATATTGATACTGAAAACCCTTTATAAATTAAACATGAGCTATCTATTGCCCATGCATACGTCTAGCTAAGGTGGCTCAATGCCTGATCACAAGTGAAAGCATTTCAACCATAGTGATAATAGTGGAGCTACAACTGGATAATTGGCATCTGTCATCAGTAGCTTTGCCAGGGTGGGGTGGGTGCAGGTGTAAAAACCACAAGTTTCTACTCATAAATAGTTCTGGCTCCAAATGCACAAGTGAAAAAGTACTCCAGTGCAACCTTCATTAATTGCCTATTACCACAACAAACAAATCACAGTACCTTTACATCTTCGTCAAGCTTCATAATCTTCTTGATACGAGCCAAGGGAAGATCCTGCATCTTGAAATCATTCTGTTGGGTCAGATATGAAAGGAGGGCCAGAGTGGTTTAAAACACAATGCGAAATCTTCTAAAACATGAAAGTTGCACAAGTTTTCCAAAGAAATTACTGCTAATTCTAAATATAGTCCACATGGATGGCCTGTGCTCGGCCCTCAATGTTTCTGAATGATGAGCAATAACTATTGACCATTCCAAACTGATTCTTAATTACACAAGCCCCACTGAAATAAGACCACAAGCCTCATTTCTGAATTGTTTTCACATTTTGGGGCTGAAATTGCGAAGCCCCACTCTGGGCTTGGATCAGAACCAACTGTAGAATATTTTAGTCCCATTTGCAATCTGCCACCCATTAAAAGCTCTCCCACAATTCATTTTAAAATAATGCCACTTAGCATACTGGGATTAATTTTATTATGAAAGGAAATCGCACCACAACTCTTTAGAACTTAAGTAATTTTAAGGCTTAGCAAATGATTTTGAGACATTCAGAGAGGGAATAGCATAAAACCAGCAAAAGAATGAAAGGTAAAATGAAAAAAGGAGCAGAGATGAATAATCCTCAAATTGAAACAGAACTTTTTAAAAAGAAACAAATCAGAAACTGGATAGAAATCAAACACAGTTTAAGTTGGGAACTCAGCTTAAAAACACAACTCTTTACACCCAATTCTGTCAAACTATTTGGCTCTCCCCTTTGTACAGCAAATAAAGCTAAACCTCATTTTTGAGGAAGGTGTTCACTAAATCAAGGTGGGAAAAGTACCAAAGCCAATGTAATTTATTCTTGAGCACTGGAGGAAATGACCACAGTAGTTAGTAATGCCCAACTAAATATGCTCTCTGACAAACTGCATTTACATAGGGTCTTAATGGAGTAAAGTGCCTCAAGGCACTGCACAAGAGAACTTGCAAATAAAATTTGACATTAAGCTACACAACGAGAAATTGGGGCAACATCTAGAAGGTCAAAAGCCAGAAATGTGTCTCCACCTTATATCTGTAACACAATGTCATGCCATGACCTTAAACAGCAGGTGCACAACAAGCTCAGTCTCAGTTTACACTGGTATTAAGCAAAGTAGCACCCTAGCCTCAATAGTTGTCGTCTTGGTCTTTCTGGTTGCAACAGGACACTACCTCCAGCAAACTTCCCACTGGAATAGAGCAACCCTATGGAACAGTTCTTCAGCTCACATTACCTCCAGTCAGAATCAAGGCCACCCCAACTTTAGTTAAACTGCCATATACAGATGCCACTTGCATATGGCCATGCTTGGAGGCTGAACTCTAAGTCACTGTCAACCCATTCACTGAAGCATACGGAGGATAGACCTTAATATGTTCTCCACCTGTCTGCTGTGGCTGTACATGACAGCTCACCCAACAATAAAAGATCTAGAAGACCCTGCAATACATGACCACTTTCCTTACATCTCACCAAGGACATAAATTCATCATTTTCAGTTCACCCATACAGCCTTTGGCAATCAGAGGAAAAGAGCAAATCGAAGATAAGGAACTCAAACTAGCACAAAGACCATAGGCTACAGGCCAGCAGTGATCCCTGCCACCCTGCTGGCATCCAAGACATGCAGTAGCTAAAGTAGGAACATCAAAGCACTGACGTATACCATCAATACCATCCTTGCAAAATCCTCCAAATCTATGGATGTAACAAGAGAACCAATGTCAGTGTACACTCCCAGATCCACATCCCAGTATAAAAGCCTTAATTATATTCAGTCTGCTCCAATGGGCAGGTTTACCCAGAGTTCTGAAGCAGACACTGCAAGCTTGGTCATGGCAAGAGATGGCAAGATAGATAGAGAAAACAACACAAGGATATTTGTTCTCCAACCCTCCTCAAAACAATTGTAACATCCCTACTGGCATCTGGGAATCCTTGGCCCATGACCACTCCAAGTGCAGAAGGAACAGTTGGGCACCAAAAGTTGATTCATCAGAAGCAAAGAGCAAAAACAGAAGAAGTGCACCAACTAGCAAAATACTTAGACAGCTGATCAGTTATCTCCTGTCCATCTGTGTCACAGCTCAAGGATCCCACATTGACCTCATCAGCTTCCTCAAAACTCTCAGAACTGGAGTAGAAGTCATTCTAAAATTGACTGAGCATGACAGGAAAATGCATTGAAGTGTCCCAAGGCACTTCCAAGAAGACTTCCAAACAAAATTTGACAATAAGCCACATAAGGAGGTACTGGGACAAATGGCCAGAAGGTCAAAAGTTTTTTTTAAGGAAAGAGAGAGACAGGTTTAAGGAAGCAAATAGACAGATTAGAGCCTTAGCAGCTGAAGGCAAAGCCATCAACAGCAAGGTCTTCAAAATCAAGTCTGCATAAGAATCCTTATCACAAGGTAGGGGAGCAGAAGTAGGCCATTCGGCCCACCGAGTCTCCTCCAACCTTGATGAGGATTGTACGATGGGGCGTGGTTGGCAAAAAAGATATTGACAAAAAAAGTATTTTTAAAATTAACATATCAAAGAACAATGAACACAGCAATGAAGAGTGAAAGTGATATAATGAGTTAGCAGAGTTTTATATGCTCTTAAGTTTATAGAGAATGGAAGGCAAAAGGCCCACCAGGAATGCATTGGTTTAAGTCAAAACTAATGTACATGGGACACACTGATGGGTTGAGTGAAATTGGGTGCTATGGCAGGAGGAAATAGCCTATCCTGGAAATATCATTTCAGTAAAACAACCAATAGCCAGACAACTGCTGGATGTTTGGAGAAGGATACATAATTTTTCATTTAACAAAGGATTAAATCTCAATCTTTCAATCATATACCAGCACACACCAGAACATTCAACACAACTTCAGGAAAGAGATGATACATTTGACAAATGTAATCCATCTNNNACTTTTCGTTTACAAAATAATTACTAAATTGAGGCATCTGACACACATTTTCTGCTAAATATAAAAACATTTTCAATCAGATGCCATGGGAGTGACTGTGCAAAAATTAAGTCCCATTGTGTCACTGATGCTATTACAAGATGGGCTACTAATTAGCTGTGCATTGTAAGCAGATGGTGATTTTAAATGAGACTACTTCTTATTGGGGTCCAGTCATTAGTGGGTTTGTCACAAGGTTTGGAGCCCTTCTGCTGATGTGAGTGATTAAAATGCTGATGTTAAATCTTGTTATGCAACAAGAATCTCAGAAGAGTTAAAGATTACAACTGACATTAGTTAGATTGGCAAATGTCCTCCAGTGTTGATAACTGCACAATCATGAGCATGGATGACAAGAATATTTAGAACTGGTCATGGATGGTTGCCCAAAAGGTTTGATGTTAAGTGGCCTCAGCCTTAATAAATTGCCAAACTGTTCATGGAAAATCTAGGGCATCACCACAGGAGGTCATACATAGCAAAAGAGAAACCAGTTTTCTTTCAACTCCAGAAGCTCATCAGCAAGGACAAAAAGAATGAAACCTAACCTATGTTCCTTAGGTTTATTAGCAAAGTTTAAGTCTTGAGTTTCACTGGAGAGAGACAGACCTCAAGGGGACTTGATACAGCTACTTCCCATTTTATTCTCCTCCATTCCCATCAACTCTACCCCAGATTCTGCCATTCACCTACACACTGGGGGCAATTTAAAATGACCAATTAACTTACCAGCCTGCACATTTTTGGGATGTGGCAGGAAACTGGAGCACCCAGAAGTCCACGTACATACAAACTCCATCAAAGACAGCACCAGAGGTCAGGATCAAAACACAGGTTGCTTTTGCTACGAGGTAACAGCTCCACTAGCTGAAGCACTATGCCACCCTTGTTTTAGGTGATGAGACTGTGTAGAGGAAGAGAAAGGTTGCACATAGGGACTGGTATCAAGCATGGGCCTAATGCTTTTAGTCTCATCCTGAATACATATCACAACCTGCAACACACTCATGAACTACATCACCAAGAGTGTTGTATTCCTGCCCACATTAACAGTGATTTAGGTAGAGCCCAGTTTTGGTGGTTTAGCAAGTAAACGGTCAGCTTGATCTTCTAATTGAAGAAACATTGTTTCATACATATTTACTATACATTTTGCTCTTGGGGAGGAAAAAGAATTCTACAATCCAGATTTCAACCAGTTGGATTTTCATGAACTTCCAGTGAACATTCACACAAAGCAAAGCAAACAAGTAACAAGACATACCGGTGTTAAGCTGCGTATCTCTTCCATTACACGCGGCCAAAACGTCTGCAGCAAATGTTGGGCTTCGCTGTTGCCACCTCCCTGAGAGGCTGTACTGAACGAACCATCTGCAGTGGCAGACATTCCTAAGAAAGGAAAAGATTTCAATTTATATAGAGGCCATCATGACTTCAGGACATTCCTCAGCACCTTACAACCACTGAAGTATTTATGAATATAGAAAGCTTGGAAACCAATTTGTGCAATGCAAGCTCCACAAACAGCAATTTTAAAAGAACTGCATGTTTTATTTTCCAGAGGTTTTAATTGTGATATAAATAATAAACAAACCCAGGAGAATTCCATTACTCTTCTTCCAAATATCATTAAGGAATCTTTTATATTTGCCTGAGAAAGCAGACAGACCTCAGTTTAGTGACTCAACTGAAAACATAGTGACGACAGCTGTGTAGCACTGCCTCATTACTGTGCTGGAGCAGACTTACAAGCAAACCAATAGGAAGTGCTCTGAGATACACTACTCAGTTCAAAAAGAGATATTAGAAATCTGTACACAGATAGAATAACAAAAGTTTCTTTGAACTATTACTGGCTATTTTGCTAAATAACTTCAGTAAGAGATCTGTAATTTCATACCAACAAATCCTTTAACCCTGTACTTAGAAGTACACAGAAGCATCAGAAATAGATGCATTTGGCCTGCTCCATCAATAGGATCATGGCTGATTTTCTTTAATCTTGCTGCCACTGTTGTGCACTTATCCTATATTTCACAATTCCCTTAATATCTAAAAGTTTATCTTAAAACTATTCTTGCTTTTATAGTGATGCAAGTTGCTAATCAAAGCTTCTGAAAGTAAAACTACTGAAGTAATTTTGGAAGAGTATTTATTGCAGGGGTTCCTCAGGGAAATGCCCTTGGTGCACATTCAGCTGCTTTGTTAAATGACCTTCCTTCTTAAAAAGGTCAAAAATGAGGATGCTTACTGATGATTGCATAATTTTCGATTATGTACACAACTCCTCAGCAACTGAAACAGCCCATAGCAAGTGACATTTGTGCCACACAAATGCTAGGCAATGACCATCACAAAAAAATAACTATATGCCCTTGCCATTTAATAACATTACTGTAATGGACTCCTTGGGGGCAGGGGGAGTGCAGGGATAGAAGGAGCATCACCATTGACCAGAAGCTCCAGCTACATAATTACAGCGATTACAAGTACAAGTCAGAAGTTGAAACAAGTGATTCAATTCCCATCACTACAAAGCCCTTCCATCATTTAATGACACATGGGAACAGCACAACCTGCAGGTGCTTCTCAACTTCATGCACTACGACTTGGAAGCACATAACCATGCATTCGGAGTCCTGGGAATCCTAACCCAAATACTTGTCATGGTCAAGCAACAGCTCACCACCACCTTCCTATGCTAACCCTACCAGTAGTGGTAGCTCATAAATGAACAAATAAAAAATGCTTGCCATGAAGTTATCCTTGAGGAGTTTTATCAAAATGTTCCCTGTTCTCTGAAGGATCTTATTCTTGCCAGGATATGGTTTTTGTAGGATCAATCAAAATCCTCCCAAAAAAAAACTAAATTCAGCAGAAAAATGTATTCTATTGCTGGAAAATCCAAGGACACGTGTTGGGAAAACTTTTGCATTCATTATATTTCACTGAAATCTAAGACAATACTGAATATCAGAAATGCAAAAACAAAGAGGCTCAGATCCCATTTTCTCAGGCTCAAACCCACTATGGAGGCAATGTTTCCAAATGGGGAATTCAGAACTGTACACCTGAAATGCATGCAAAGGTGAAGCAACAATTCTCAATATCTTCTGGGTAACAGTACAAGTCCTTCAGCAATCCAGTTTAGCAAATCAGCAAAATTGAACCGAAAATTTAACTTTGAACTGGGAATTCTAATTAAACAGCCACCCCTTAGAAATTTTAAATGTCTCTAGTTACTAATTTAATTGGCACTTTGAACTCTGACAGTGTTGCATAAGCTCAGTTTACCCAACCATTCAGTACAGGGTAATGATTTCCAAGAGCAATATCTTTATGGAAACAAGGACTTAAGTTTTTCCTGAAAATATTTATATTAACTCAACTTGTTTACTCATGCAAACGATCACAACTCACTGAAGTTGAAAATTATTACAATCACCCGACTTGCACTTGTTTTTAGTCAACTTCCAATCTGGATTTATGAATAATATTTCAAAATTCATAAAAGTTTCCCAGCTTTATACAATTCCGCGAAGCACGAGTCAGACCTCGGTATTGCTACTAGAAGAATTGGCAAAATGCCGTTGAATCATTTGTGCTCACAGAATGAGCCAAATCTATAATCCCAAAGTGATCAAATGACCTGCCACAATGTCCAGGCTCCTCTCACTTTAGTGAAGTTGGAAGATAATGTCTGGAGCAAGTCTGACTGATTATACCTTAACAAGACTCAGCATGTGAGGAACATTTCTATTTTAAAATAAGATAACAAGATGAAACTGTTCTAATTTCTGGTTAATCTAATATGCCAAAACATCTCAAACTTTACAATGAGAAAATGGGAATCATATTCTCAGAACAAGAAAATAGTTATCTAATAATTGCCAATTAAAACTCTCTCAATGTTAGAAGCTACAATCTAATTTGCAGAACAAGTAGGAACCGTATTGCAAGGCTAGGTTGACATCCAGTATACCATAGGTTTTGAAACAATTTTTATCTGGTACTTGCATGTTGAGTGTCAAGGTTACTTTAAAATACAATGTTTAAATGAAAACAAATTAAAGTTACCAGGGTCTTCTTGTCATACACATAGCAGTGTTTCCATTTGAGCCGTGCAAATACTACTCACTATTCAAGTTCAATTGTGAAGGTTAGTTGGAAATATACTGCAACACTTGAGAGTACACGTGAATGATTTATCTCCTAATGCTGTGAATGCACGACAGACTCCAAGCTTGGGCAATAGGATATGGATCTTAAATTGAGTCACTAAAGTATTCCTCAGCCATCCCTTGTCATGGTTCAAAGATTCTGCTAAGTGATTATTAAATGAAGGTTAAAAAAAACAATTTAACAGCTGCTTTTAATGAGGACAGTCCATATATTAACATTTGCTGAGCTAACTAAAGCAGATGCAATATTATGCTCAAAGCAAGAAAAGAAATTAAAAGGAGTGCAGTGTGATGGAAGCAGTTCCACATACAACAAAATGCTCTTGTGGGTGACCTTTGAGGTGAATATACCAATTCCTGGTCAAAGAAATACACAATCTTGTTTGTGCTCACTTTTCTGGTCATAGAATACTCATTCCCCCACTTTTGGGACATTTGGCAATACTTATTATAGATATTCAGGTAGGATAGGGTGGAGGCAAGTTGCCTTGCCTACAACCAGAATAATAGTGGGAAATAAGTCAGATTAAACAGAGATTGTCATCAAAAGCAGTGTATTTGCATCGCCAATGATGCTTAAGGCCAGGCAGTATCCAGCACAGCAATTCCGGAAACACAGCCTTAATGTTTCCTGAAGCACATTCATGACTATTATATTAGTACTTCTAGAGATAATGCAAGAAACCATTCCTATAACATGTGCAAAATTCTGAAATCTCAACAGCCACACAAAGTTTCTGCTATTGAGAAATTTGTGAAGACACTTGAACCCTTGGTGTTGGCTACATCCTCATATCTCAAACAAGTCTGACAAACATAGCTTACTTTTATGTGTAATGTTAAAACCCAAAAATTTGAAGAGTTACTGTGGATCCTACCTACCCAGAAGGCCTGTACCCAATGATAAAAGGGTACAAATATAACAGCTGCTTTTACAACCTGTACCCAAATGATACAGATAACAAATTGGACCACAGTATTAGAAGGTCAGTGTTCTATGTATGGTTGTTTCAGCTTGGGCTCTTAGAAACTTACCATCCTTACTAACAGTGATCAACTTTGAGAGACAGCATATTCCACAATCATCAGGTTGTTACATACATCTGAGTTTCCAGTTATCCAAAAGATTTGCTATACCCTGTGATGTTCACTCTCTGTCCGACAAGGAATGTATTCAATACTGTTTGCCTTGGCTGATAACATTCCAGGGCTAAACATAATGGCTTCAGTTACATATTGCTCAACTGTAACTGAGCACTTAAATTTATACATGCACATTAAAAATCTTATTCCATACAATAAGCTAATCAATAGCCCTCAGTGGATCAAACACAAAGCTGATATAAAAGGTCAGGTTGGAAAGCTATGATGACACTTAAAATGGCAAGATACTTGGTATCTCTGGAAAAAAAACTTCAGTGAATCAAATCTTTCCACCCTTGAAACATGTACTTGTAACTTCATCTTCTAAGAAAGTTATATTCATTAGGATTATTCATTAGCAAGATCCTATTTCATAAATACAATAATTTGAATCCAAATTTATTGCTAAGGGTATAATATGTAAATAATATTTTAAATATAGCATCCAGTTAATTACATCCATCAGATAAATACACAAGAGTTCTATCTCAGACTTTAACCCCTACTGCACTGTGACAGTTGCATTTTCACATCAGCTATTTTTGCATTTTTTCCTAAAAGAACCCATTACTGTCATTATTGCAACTCAATTTGTGCAGTCTTGAACTTAGGTGGAACTGAGGCCAGCTTATTTTGTTAGGACTTAGATCTCCTTGCTTTATCCTGAAGTAAGATGTCTTACAATAACATAGTACCTTGGTCTCAAGAATCTCAAAGTGCTTCACGCATGAATTACTTTGAAAGTTTCAGGTCAATGACTTTGCGTCAGAATCATCTCATCATAAACTAAGTATTTCTCCTTCCATACATGTTGGCTGGCCCACTGAGTATTCTTATTTTTAAAGTATATTCTTCTTTAAATTTAGCAATCCACACAATTTTGCTTTTGTACAACGGAGAACTTCCTGCTTTTTATGAAGAGCACAATGGATTTTTTTTATTAGTTACATACATGGAAGATGGCAGTCAGCCACCATTTTAAAGCACTCCAGTCCTTCTGAAGGGACTCCCATGAGTGCTACTGGATTGAGAGATGCAAGGTTTCCTACATTAAATGGTGATAAAGGACCTGTGTCCCCATCTTTCTCAATTTGCAGAAGTCATGTGGTTGGGAGACAGAAGTAACTACAGTGCATGTCGGTGATGTTACAGACCACAGCCCCCATGTAATGGTAATGGAGAGTGTAAACATTTAGAATATCACATAACGCGCCAATCAAGAGATTTGTTCTCGGGGGTTACTAGAGCTGCAATCATCCAGGTAAGGAGTATTCCTGACCAGTGCTTAAAGATAGTGGAGATTGGTTGCTGTGGATGCCCAGCCTCCGACAAAGCCACTGTTACTTCAGTGACTGCTCTAGCTTTCTCACTGGAGATGGTCACTGCCTGCCACTTGTCTCAATGCTGGTAGGTCATGCACACAATCACTATTAAGTGAACATCACTACTTCTGGCCTAATGATGGAAAATCAAAGAAGCTGCTAAAGATGGTAGGACCCAGGATAGTCTATCCAGAAACTCAATGATATCCTGGAGCTCAGATGATTGAATTCCAACATTCATAAATATCCTTGTTTGTGCAAGATTTAATTCCAACCAATGGAGATTTGCTCTTGGTTCCCACTGATACCATACTGGGTCATATACTGCCTTGACATTAAGGGCAGTCATTCTTACCTTGTATCAGGAATGTAGCTCTTTTGTCCACGTTTGGACTAAGGTGATAAAGAAGTCTTAAACCCATTATCTCCCCTACTGGTTGAGAGGCAGAAGTGCTATTCATCACAACCAAGCTGATACTTGTTCTACTATTTTTTAAGCATCGACATTCAGATTTCAATGTCAAATACTGAAACACTGATAAACCAGTAGAATTAAATATTCTCAGTACATTCCAAATATTTCAGTTACTCTCAGCAATAGCTACTATTCTTACCCTTTACATTCTGAACAAATGACAATTAAAATCAGAACTCCTGCATTTAAATTACAGGTTCATATTATTGGAATGAGGGGAAAGAGTTAATGTCACATGACTGAAAACTGAAAGCACACTCCATTTTTTACAGCATATTAAGTGTGTGTATTCACAATATTTAATGTTGCAACATTTAGCACCTCTTATGTACACAATACCAGGAAGAACTCCACACTGGTTTGTCTGTGACCCTGGAAAATCATTCAAGGTAGTTACACTTGAGTACATGGAAAATAATTCCCTCCACCCCTCCAACCTTCAATAAAACAGCATGAATCTTTGCTTCCAAAACACCAATTAACTTACACCGACAAAAATGGTTTGAGATTTTGGAAGGAATGGAGCTATTTCAATTCCCCAGTAAGAAAAGATCCAATGTCTGACTCATAACATACAACAGTAACCTACATACATAAAATACAGAACACTCCATGAAGTAAAATTTACAATAACCCACTACAAATCTTAGTAAATCTTTCCCTTATCATTTACAAACCATAAGGCAAAATAATGCAAAATATGGGTATTGATAATTACTATAATTTATGGGAAAAACAGTGAACACAACTACACTAACACTTTAAGCTTTGTGCAAGTTTTCTGGACATCATCAACATCTCCCTAGATGAGGTGGTTCTGTGTTCACCATGTTACGGAAAGGCATTCCTTCAGAACTACAGACATTACTAACATGACAACACACTTTTATTCTGCAAATATTAATGTACATTGGTAACATCCTTACAGATCAAGCAATGCAAGTTCTGCGGTGGGTTCAACATTTTGCATTGTATATAACAGGGTCATTGAGTGTTACCTTTTCCTTGTGTTACAAGGAAACAGAACACCAGCAAACAAATAAAAATTGGGGAAGATAAGCAGAATGTCCTCATCCATAGGCCTGGAGGTTTCTAAGAAAAGTTGAAGGATTAACATAAATATTTGAACTGATTAGATACATTTGAGAATATACCTAGAATATTAGCAGAGTTGATCCAAAATAATTGCTTATTGGGCTGAACCATCTATTTCCTGTCCCCAAAAGTATTTTCCTATTTGCAACTCAAGTGGATGTCAAAAAGAAAATGGCTGCTACTCAACTCCCATCTAATAGCAGCAACACGTGACCACAGATTACATGTTTCTAGATGGCAAAGAGTAGACATCAAGGGCTGCCATTCTTAGCATATGTACAGCATATAGCCAACATACAGCATACATTCTTTATAGTGGAAGAACCACAGATTCTTGTTACAATATAGTGGTACTCGCACATAAACAAGTTTATTACAAGTTTACCAAATGGGTCAAAGAGACATCTCTTGTAACATCTAACCTTGTAGAATGATTGATTTTGATAATGAACAATTCAAATGAACTTTGTGAACCATTCTATATCCTGCACCAATTCACTGTTGCAGCAAAACATGGCAAGAAAAACTATTCTGGCTCCACTCTCACCTTCTCGTGATGTTCATGAAGCAGATGGCATTGCATCATGCCAGAAACAAAACAAGAGGTAAACCTGTATTCGTTTGATGGTCACAATTTCTCATTGTGAAATGCTGTAAACATGTTCAAAAGTTATCACAGTAAATCTACTATTTGCTGTGCTATTGATCCTGTTATTCTGCTAAATTGCAGCCTTTCAAAAATTCCAAGGGAAAATTAAATGCAAATTGGGAAACTCTTGTTGAAATAATTATAAACACTTAACAAGTGCAGTAAAATACTTTCATACCCTGAACTTGTTTCCATCCAATGGATTATCACACCCTCTGAAAAGCTAACAAGACAACTGTATTTCAAGGTCACTTTCTTTCAGTTCAAGGCCCAGTTACACCAATATCAAGCACACTTCATCAAACCCCTCACTACAGGAACAAGGCCAATTGCTATTGTAACACTTTTCTGATAAGAATCCTAATGGACTTCTAGACAAATTGAAAAGCAAGTGTTTGTTTTCCACTGTCCGTTCCATGTCCCCTTCAGTATTTCAGTACTTACTTTGAGAGGCACGGGCTGACTGAGCTATTCAAGCCAACATTCCAGTGACCTTCACTCACTATTCTCAAGCTAAACAAAAATACAGGACAGGGCACTTGGCTACGTTCCTCCTTTTTCAAGTCGTCCATTTAAATTTCAAGTTGTTTCTCTTCTAGATAACTGCTACAAATGTATCCCAATAACAAAGTGAAGCCCATGAAACTGCATCAAAAGTCACTACCAATAAAGGCAAAAACATTACAAACCATTAAAGACCATGAGATTTTCTCATGCGAGAATAACAATTTCTGAACTGCCTGGTTCACAAATAAACAATTTCAAATGAAATTCACATAGGTAATTTTGGGATATTGTGTAAAAACTGTAACTTGCCACTGTAGTCTGAACACACTTTACAATCTCTCTAACCAACAGCTAGCCCAAAAGCCTTGTGAACTTCTTTCACAGCAATTTTATTTTGAAAACCCAACCTGATTCTTTTAGGCATGGGGAGGTAAAAGGATTCAAAAAGTAAGCCACAGTCAACTTACATCCCACACCAACAAACTAGCGGACTTCGATACTGTTTAATGGTTGTTTTTTTTTCTAAACTACGAATAAATGGCATCAAAGTAGAATTCTTTCAAAAAGAACCTGGCAAAAATATTTGTACCCCTTCTCCTTTTATAATCAGTGTCAATGCACTAGTCATTTCCAAACCTGCCTCAAAATCTTCGATTGCTTGCATCAGGTTAGTAAAAAAAAGAACGCTGAAGGACACCGCAGAAATGTTTGCACGGAGTAATGTACAAGTAGGATCTTTTTCTTTTAATCTCGGATTTTTGGGAGGGAAATCTGCCACCTTGCAAAACCTGCCATAATTTCCATTAACTCAATCGTGCATAAATCTCAAACTTACCCTAACATCCAGGCTCACGGTATGCTTTTCACTCTCCTGCTCCGGAGGGAGGGGGGTGGGAAAGGAGCAATGGAAGACTCTCCTAGGCTCCGAAAAAGGAGGCCAACAATCAAAAGCGCCTCGAATTCAGAGAATCCCAAAGGAAGCTCCAGTACATTGCAGACAGGACACATTGCAAAGTATAAATCTTGCTGTTTTGAACCCCGTAAACGAACGCAATCGCCATTTTTCTTTGTCTTTCACTTGACCCCTGTCTCAGTGATAAACTCTCTACAACAAACCTGCAGCCTTTCCCCCACTGGCAAGTGAAAGCTGAAACTCAGCCCAACCTGCTACCCGCTACAGGCCTACCTCCCACGCTCGCCAGCTTTCAATTGGCCCGCAACGTCATCGTTCCCGCAGAACTCGCGCCCCGATTGGACCAACATTACATCAATCAGCTGGAGATTTGACACTTCCGGCTTCAGGTTAGGTTGCCCTGCACACTAGGGGTCAGAGGAGTAGGAGAGGCCTGGACACAGGACGCGCCGAACAGAAGCATTTATTGTGCAAAAAAACCCATGAATGATTGTAACAAAGGTCGCAGCGTTTGCAATGCAACCAATTCGTAAACCTTGCACTTATTTGCCGATGGATTTACTCGCTTGCCCTTGGGAATATTTTTGGCGCAGGCTTGGATCGCAGTTCCCTCCCCGCCTTCTAACCTTGCTTTGTTTTTCTTCAATTTAATAGCAATGCGGCTCTTTTTATGCAAACTTTCCGCCGCTTTTCCTTTCATCAAACCTGTCCCGCCCCAACGGCATCCTATAGGTCGGAACTGTCTTGCGAACATTCCATTCGAAAACCGCTCCTGTCCGATTGGTCAACAACAGTGTCAATCATATAAACAATTGGCGTCATTCCGAAGAATCCTTTTCCATTGACAATTGCAGTCAGATTCCTTCTCAAATATTCAGCAAGACTCTTCAAGTTATCATTACACAAGGAACAGTTTTGCAAATTTAATCTTATCGGTTTACAACTCGACTTCAACATAAAAAGAAAATTTCGAGTATTGCCTAAATATAGTCTTCTAAATTACAACTTATTAATCTTAGTCAATATGAGCCTATACTTTGCGGTTGATTTCCTGAATGCATGTTTGAGCAACCATCAAGCACACCAGCATCAGGGCCAAACGGGGTAACTACAAGCACAACACCAGCACCTACAATGTACATTCCAAGATGCCTCCTGTGATAATTTTCCATACAAAAACCCATAAGATTGGGGTCATAATCAAAAGCTTTATCAAAGAAATTGATTTTAAGGCATGCTTTAAATGAGGAAACTGATAAGCAAAGAGATCAGGAGTAGGAATTTTCAGATACAATCACTATGTTTAAGATATATTTAGACAGACGCAAACTGGAAAGGCAT
>JARFYF010000055.1:34663647-34675008 GCA_030265395.1 Rhina ancylostomus
TCATAAGATCTCATCCTTCCAAATTCAGACAGGCCCAATCCAGTTAATGTGTCTTCATATGACAATCCAGTCACCTCAGGAATCAACCCAGTGATCTACCAATACACCACCACCAAACAAATATCTTCCCTGAATAAAGGCAACCAGCTGCATTATCCCAAATGCAGTATTACTGAGCTCTGTACACTTCCTTACCCTTGTAATTCCACCCACCATATAAAATAAAGACTAATATTCTATTTGCCTTAATTTGTTGCTGTAATGGCAAGTTAATATTTTATATTTCTTGTACCAGGGCACCAAATGTCTCCAAAAACCAGGCCATAATCCTCTCGCCATTTAAGTTACTATTTTTTTTATTTCTCTTACAGAAGAGGATACTCTCACAATTCCACTCAGTATAAACTTTCTGAAACACTTTACCCACTCACAAGCTGTCAACATCCTTCATTGACCCTCTGTGTAGTCCTCAGAGCTTACTTTCACACTCTCCATCAACAAACTTGGATATAGTACTCATGTAGTTCATTAATAAGTAGCTGAAGTCCCAATACCAGTTCCCCAAGGCACCACACCTCCTATATTTTACCTACTTGAAATGATCCATTTATTGCTACTCTTTTTTTGAAATGTATTAATCAATTCTCTATCCATTCTATTATATTGCTGTAAACCCAATGAGCCCTTAATTTTTGCAGTAATTGTTCATGTGGTACTTTATCAAATGCCTTTTGCAAATGCAAAAACACAACATTCACTGGCTCCCCTATATTGTGCCAGTTTCATCTTCAAAGAACTCTAATGAATGTTAAACAATTTCCCTTTGATTAAAAACCATACTAACTCTCCCTAATCAAATTATGCTTTTCTATTACTTCCTCAATCATGGATTTCAGTATTTAACAACCAACCAAAGTTTGGCTGACTTGTCCATTTACTCCCTCCCTCCTTTCTTAAATGGTGGGATGACATTTGTTGTTCTCCAATCTGCTGGAACATTTCCAGAATTTTGGAAAATGACAATTAATGCAAGCATTATCAGCAAGGATGTAGTCCATCAGGTCTAGAGATTTGCTTAGCCATGAGTTCCATTCCTTTATCTAGTTTTCTGAAATATACTTTACTCATTCCATATAGAGTAACTACAACTGGTACAAGTCTCTCTCCACAATCATTGTACCATCATTTCAATACATTCTCTTATGCATCAGCTCCACTCATGTTTCCTCTTTAAACAATGACATGTTTGAAGGTTGTTATACAGGATCCTGTGCTTCAGTATTCAGTGGCAGCAAGAATTTAGACAGTAATATTGGTGTTGGTTTTTGTCACATGCACTGAGATACAGTGAAAAGCTTTTGTGTGCATGCCATCCACACAGACCATACACAAGTACATCGAGGTAGTAAAAAGAAAAAACAGAATGCAGAATAGTGTTGCACTGTGGTCCTTCCCCTTCAGTTTAACTAGTACTTATTTTTGTAATTATACTGGTTGAAATTTATTACAATCTTTTGGTTGCTAGTTACTGACTATCTTCATACACTTTTAGTCTCTGATTGTGAAAACAGATACAAAATGATTGTTCAATATCTCTACCCTTCATTCCCCATTATTAAATCTCCTATCTCAGTGTCTAAGGCATCAGCATTTACTTGTTCTATTCTTTTCCTCATTACACACCTGCAGAAGCTCCAACAACCTGCCTGTGTATTTTGCTAGCTTCCCCTCACAGCTGATTCAGCCCAGGAGGGGGGATGAACTGGATCTCTCCCAGTGACTCACTTCCACTCTGGGCACAGCATTCACTGAAACTAGCCATGTGCATAGCTGACAGATTTAACAGACAGATGGTAATAATTAATTTAAAATTGCTCACTGTAGCAGAGAAAAGATCAACTTTCAAGCATATTATTCAACCTGGTCAGCAATTCAGTCAAGACTATAAAGTGAGAATTCACTGTTGTCTTTAATTATTTATAATTTGACTGCACACAGGGATATTGCACTCATAGATGCAAATGATTAACTTTATTTTATGGTGTGGAAGACCTGGAATTCATGAGCATCAAGTGTACAAATAACTGAGATTTTCCCCCCTCTTCATGATACAAATCCATTTATACTTCATCACTAATATAGTAACTCCAAATTGACAAACCTTCTCTCCTGAAGGCTCCTGTTGACATGTCAGCATTCCATTTCCACAAGTAGCCTCCATGATCTCAGCCAGGTGCCAAGTCCTCATATGCATGTCCAGCAAGCAAAAGTGTCAGTGGGCTATTTATCCGAGGAGGTATCATCACAGAGGATGTTTCTGCTTCTTTAAACTCTACCCACCCTCACTTTCCAGTGGTTGTCAATGGATGGAGTTCAAGCAAAGTAGCCTGAGTTGCTGTGTCCCTTCCTTATCCAACGTCCTCCTTGGCAATTGCAGCACTCCATTACAGAGATCAGTTAACCAAGGCTATTTCAGTGGGAGATCCCATCTCTAAATATACACTAACAGCTTATAAAGTATCTCAACATTAAATGAGACAAACATATCAGGATGGTTTTAAATTAAAGCTCACTTCAATTGGATTCGTTAGCCCAAGGAAGTGTCCTAAATTCCAATGTCCCATTCATTTACTGATGTCCCCGATAAAAGAAAAATATTTGCATATTACTTTTCCTTTGCATGTGTTATCTCTGTTAATCGACAGTTCTGATTCTGCTTCATATTTGTGTCTTTCCTTTCATTTTTTCTTTCTATTTCTTATTCTTTTCACAACGTTTTTCTGCTAAAGTAACCTTTCTTACTCTTATCCATTTTGGAATCAAAGATGATAAAATAAAATCATCATCCACCAAGGACTTCTATCTTTTTCCTTTTAGTTAATTGACAATCAGAAGAATAGTGATTGCCATGGCAGTGTGATAATTCAAACTAAGTTTACATATCAAGGGATGATCGATGCATAGATGCTGATTCACACAAGAGGAGCTCACACTGAAGAATTACTTCACCAGTGAGATGGTCAAGCTTCATTCCTGGGCAGCAGACTCAAATGCACTGAGAAATAGGTTAAAATTGAGTCCAACTTACTCTATTAAAGATCATTAGCATTTACAGTAGTGACCTGCATCCTCTCTTATTAATTGGGATTTAGATCCCTAGATTCATACAGTTGTCCAGCATGGAAACAGACCCTTTGGCCCAACTCATCAATACCAATAAGATGCCTATCCAAACTAATCCTGTTTGCATGTGTTTGGCCCATGCCCTGCTAAAACTTTCCTATGTACTGTCCAAGTGTCTTTAAGTCTTATACCTGCCTCTACCACCTCCTCTTGCAGCTCATTCCATTCACCCACCACCATGAAAAACTTTTTCTTTTTCAATTTTTTTTAATTAGTTTTCAAGTCAATACAAATGGTACATGACATCAAAGTTTGTACATATCTCAAAGAGATCTGGTTATCACTCAAATCTTAGATAACCATACAATAAAATATATGTCCAACAATCTCTTAGTTAATGAAAAGAGTATAAAAGGAAAAAGGTTTATTATATACATTAAAAAGAAAAAGAAACCCCAAATCAATATAAAAAATTATAAACAATATAAACTAAGCAAACAAAAATTTAAAAACTGGGCCAAAATTTCTCAGTAGAAACAAAGCAATATTATGTCGTCAACTCCGTTCCTCCGAATTAGAAAGTTAATGAAGGGGGATCTACATCATGTGAAAATATTGGATAAATGGACTCCAAATGTCTTCAAATTTAAGCGAAGGATCAACAGTACTATTACTAATTTTTCCAAGTTTAAACATGACATAGTTTGAGAACATTTTGAGTACATCCTTGGTTCTTTTCTTCTCTCAGTTGAGGAATTTCCTCCCATGCCAGAGCTTGGAATGGAGTGTCAGGAGTCCTGCGTCGCGCTGTGAACAAACGTGGCCTGTACAATGTTGCTGACAGAGTATAACCAGGCCCTCAGATCTTGGTAGGTCGACCTGGGTGAGGATACTGACCAAGGTTCACATCCTTAGACAATTTTACAGAGGCGGTGTTGGTGATATCTTTTCAATTCACTTAGATCTACCCTTTAGGTAGACCAGGTCTCAGAAGCACATACAAGGGCAGGGATCATTTCTGTCCCATCATCCATAAGTTTTGTGCCAGACCTGAGGTCCGATCTTCAAACACCCTTTCCCTCAATCAACCAAAGGCTGTGCTGGTGCACTGCTGATGGTGAATTTCACCAGGATGTCTGCCGTCAGCAAGAGATGGCTCCCAATATGTGGTAAGGTCCGTGTTTTCCAGGGTCCTGCTGTGTGCTGCATTGGTGAAGGGTAATGCATTGCACTGGGGCCAGGTTAGTAGATGGCTTTCATTTTGTGGATGTTGAGTGTTGGCTAAGTCCCTCATGTGCTTTGCTAAACAGGCCTGCAGCTCAGCTAACGAGCAGGCGCAATGCAGGCACCTTCTGCACACTGCAGCTCGACTACTGGGGTTTGTCAGAATGTCATTGGTTGAGTCATACAGCACTGAAACAGGCCGTTCAGCCCACTATGTCCATGCTAACCTTGGGCAGCCTTGGGTCTGAAGTTTAGTCACCCGAGGTTGAACAATGTCCGGGTACTTTCGAGGATTAGCTCCACTCCTGTGGAATTGTTGTTGGAGGTGAAGTGAGACATGGGTGTGAGAAAGATTGTAGAGTGTCTCAGCACAATGATGCAGCTGGCCTTCACTGAGATTGGCTCTGTTGTAGACCCGTTGGGGCAAATGTAAGATTGAGACAAATTTTTGTGGGCAGCTGAGTCTGAGGTGTTCCACAGTCCCTCCATATTGTGGAAGTCACAGGTGTCCCTGCTGAGTTCAGCCCCATTCTTGGCCCTCAGTTAGATGGGGACTTGGGTGTTTGGAATGCTGATGGTGGTTACGGTGCTAAGGATTCCACACACATCCTGAATGTCACTGAGCCTCCTGCCCATTCTCCAACCACCACGTTCTCTATTTCCTGGATCTCTGCCCCCAGATGTGTGTAAAGCAGATTCTCTCCCCTTGAACAAAGGAGGAGCTTCCATTCCAGGTAACCAGCTTCTCAGTTCCTCATCGTCCTCATCAAACCTGGTCCTACTTGGTCGAGAAGCCCAGAGTCTCTTCGCAGGTGACGTTTGTGGCAGACCTGAGGGCAACCCATAAGCTGTGGACATTTTGTGGCTCATGTGGACTGAGAGTTGACAGGTTGTCCTTGAGAGAAACAGATGCTGGAATCTGAAACAAAAACAGAAATGCTGGAAGAACTCATATGTGGAAAGAGAAACCAATCAAGGTTTCAGATCGGTGACCCTCAGAACTGGGAAGAGTGGAGGATTTACCAAACAGAACTGCAGACCCTCCGCTCCCCTGAGTTCTGAGGAAGCATGGCTGACCTGAAGTGGTGACTGGTTTAATTTTCCACAGTCGCTGCCTGGTTTCCTGTGAGCTGCTGCCTTGGAAGAGCTGCTGCCTTGGAAGAGCTGCTGCCTTGGAAGAGCTGACCTTGTCAGGTCCCTGGGAGCTGTGACATTGAAGTCCTTTTGCTGCATGGCTCCTGTCCACGCTGATGTTTTGGGGCCAGGCTGACGGAGACATTAAGGTGGACCAGTCCAGCACGCACCAGTACCTGCTGGTGATGCGGATATTTCTGCGGTTCCTTGCCCCAACAATATGACATCTTCTGCTCAACCCTCTGACAAAACAGTCTGCTTATTCTGACAAGAGAATGAGGCTTTTGGAGTTGGTTCCTTCCCACCCAGGAGGATCAGCTTGTCTCCTTTTGGGATGTGGATGGGATTTTCTTCCGGGTTGATCCTTGGCCTCATCTGAAGCTTCCAGAACTTACTGACGACTGGGCATGTTGGTTCTGTGGTGCGTGAGCTAGGACACCGCAGGGCACTTGCTGATTCTGCAGGGGGAGTGACACAGATGCCAGAGCAGGTTGTTTTTGATGCTAAAGCTCACTCTGTGCCAACAGTTTAACCCTTCCGGTGTGCAGCTGTGAAGGCATGTCCACCGGCCGTCTCCGGCCTGCTGAGTCTCGACACAGCGATGCCAGTGTCTGAGTCTCCAGTTACAGTGGAGCGGGGTTCAGGTCCGTCACTGCTGGGACTGCCTGTGAGGGCCCTGACATCCCAGATCCTCAACCTCCTGTCGTTGGGTGAAGTCGCCTGTGCGCGGCTTCTTTAATGTGGAGAAGCCTGCTGGTCAAGGACATGGTCCAGTGTGGCCAGGGGATGGGAACATGGGATGGGTGTATGGCCGGGAATGGGAATATGGGCTCAGCTCAGGAGTGAGTGACCAGGTGAGGAGGGATTAGTGCTCTTGTGCCGAAGCATGTGTGTGTATGCATATGCACATGTGCGCGTGTGTGTGTGTGTGTGTGTGTGTGTGTGTGTGTGTGTGTGTGTGTGTGTGTGCAGGCCAATAAGTAAGTGCACACATGCCAGGAGGCACCTATCCATGTGGCAGCCTGTGTGACAGCATTAATGCCCATGCAGCAGAGCATGGTCTCTGATCATCTGTCCTCCTTGCCACTGGATCCAGAGCTTGCCTTGCAATCAGGCAACCTCCTCTCCATAACATGAAGTTCAGTTGTACAGGGGATGGGGGAGACCACATCTGGAGTACTGTGTACTGTACTGGGCTCCTCACTGAGGGAAGTGTATTTGAAGTGTTGGAAAGAGTTTGGAGAAGTTTCTATTGACTAATGCCTGGAATGGTCAGGTTGCCTAATGGGGAAAGGTTGGGTGGGCTGGGCTTGGATCTGCTGGACTACAGAAGAGTGAAAAGGGACTTGATTGAAAAGTGTAAGATCCTGAGGGATCTTGATGGATGTGGAGAGAATGTTTCCTCGTGGGAGAATCTAGAAGTAAGGGCCACCTTCACAATAATGGACCATCCATTTAAGACTGAGATGAGGAGAATTCTTTTCTCTCAGAGGGTTCTGAGTCTTTGGAACCCTTGTCCCAAAGAATAGTAAAAGCAGGATCTTTGAATATTTTTAATAAGAGGTGGATAGATTATAATTAAATACCTATTCGAAAGGTTATCATGGTCAGGCAGAAACATGGAGTTCAGGTTGTAATCAGAGCAACCAGGACATTACTAGTGACAGAACAGACTCATGGGTCCATGTGACCAACTCCTGCTCCTAATTTGAATATTGATCAAATCATGTTGATTGGAAACTAGCAAACTTAGAGTGGATATGTAAATTGATTGAGGATGAGAGATTAAGAAACCTGATAATGACAAAGTGGAAAATAGTGTCTCACGAACAGCCAGTCTCTAATGTGCTGTATTAAGAAACTATTGCTCAGGATGGAAAGTTGAAGCCCTTCATTTCTTGTGCAGGAAGAATGGAGATGTTCTTCAGGACAAGTAATACTGGCAATACTGAGAGAGTGATGCATTGTTCAAGCTGTAGCCCTTTGGATACAGCAGTAAGTCAAGGCTCTCTCAGATTGACACCATTTCCCATGCTGCAAATTAGAAGCCTTGTTCAATCGAATCACCAGCAACCAGTTCCCTCTGAAATGTTCACTGCACCATTTTAGGATGTTCACTTTGTCAAAACGGCTGGCAGGCTTCATACTTTATTGACAAAAAGTACCACACATCGTTGGTTGAAATGTGCTTTTGGGTGTCTTAGCATACTGAAAGTGGAAGCTCTTTCTTTTTTGATCTTACTTTCTAAGAGACTAAGTGTCAATTTTGCTTTTGTGTTGCAAGGAGAGTAATGAAATAAGTTGTATTTCTCTGAGAATTACAAACACTTGTAAATAAGTTAACCAATTTATGCCAAGAAACTGGACCTCCCTTTTTAGGCATAGAACATAGAACATTACAGCAGAGTGCAGGCACTTCAGCCCTGCTCTAAGATCTATCTAACCCTTCCCTCCCATGTAGCCCTACGTTTCTCTATTATTCATGTGTTTAAGAGTCTCTTAAATGTTCCTAAGGTATCTGCCCCCACCACCTCCGCCGGCAGTGCGTTCCGCACACCCACCACTAAACTAAACATGTGCTGCATGAAGTACTCACGCCCAGTTTGGTCCTCCACAGAAACAGTGAAATTGGCTCAATGTGCTAAAGTGATGTACACCAGGAATCTGTGGCAGGGTCAGGACCAACATGGGCCCTGACTGGTGCTGCATTAGAAGCTCACAAGTGATCAGTATTAAAAGAGGAACAGGTGATGCTGGACCAAAGTAAAATCTGGCACAGGGAGCCATTCAGGGATAAGTTCATGTCCGGCCATTATCACCATCTACGTGGGAGGTTGTCGGCTGTTGAATGTGTTCACCTGCACGTACTTGATCCCAGTGGAGAATGGGAGATAAGGTCAGCCAGTGGTTGAGACTTGCATACTGTATGTACTTAGCAGTAAGATTAAATATAAATCACCAGTCCAAATCTCCCCCCAACCCCAGACTCTAATTTGTAAAAGTAGAATGGAAGATAGACAAGTATCAATCTGGGCTTTTAAAATTAATTGCCTGGAAGTGTAACTGCATGACCCCACTTCCTTCAGTGTACTGCAACTGTAAGTGATAAAGTCATTTCTGTGTCACTTTCTGTCAGATGGGAAACTCAGCCAGGCATTTCCTGCTGTGAGTTCACCCTTGCAAACCAGCACAATTTCCACCTCTGGGAAGTTTAGGATGACACGGCCCTCATTTGGAACATTGTGGAGGAATTTGGACTGTGGTATCCTGGGGAGACACTGCAATTAATCCAGACAGAAGCAGCGACTCTTCCTGCTGATGTTGCTTCAGCTCGGCTGGTCGTGACTGATAGGTTGGGCCTCGATGTGATTGAATTTTGATGAGATGGGACAGCAACCAAAGCAGAGTTGTCCAGCCGGTTCCATGCCACCCTGGGTCATTAGTGCTCTCCAGAGTATGTTATTGCACCATAAAATTTCAATCCCTTATGAAATGCATTCTGCATAACAGAAATTGATTGCCCAGTTGGAATGAAGCTGATTTTGTTGTGACAGCAGTAACAACAGCAATGAACCAGGCAACAGGGAGGGTTTGTAAGGAGGCTTTTTTGTGAAATTACACAGGCATTGGGTATCATTTTGATGTCATTTGTCCTTGAATGTGCAATTAACTATTGTTTGATCAGCTCACCACCATACAATTATCTCCCAGTGATCTGTGTATTTTTAACTAGTTGAAACAATACCTTTATCCCCACTGACTTTCTTGGTTTCACAATGCTCCAGTAAACATGTTCAACTAAAGAAACCCTCCACTTGTTTGAAAATGACTTGACAATATTGCCATTCTACTTGATGAAGTTTCAAACCCCCATCATGATAATTACCATGCACATTCGACACAGGTCAAAGCCTTCCACAGTTATCTATTGCAAGCTGCTGGATTCTCACACATGTTTTCATTTCTTTTTCCCTGTAGTGTTCTATCTTCTCTACCACTTTCTGGGGTTAAATTCTTATGGATAAGAAAGGGACTGAGGCTTGAAGTTTCTGCCTATCTTTCAGGGTTGTCTTACCTTTGCAATGACAGACTCTTTCTCTTCATCTCCCATCCCCAGGACATCATCAGATGTGGCTGCCTCCTACACTTCCTTTTGAATTTGAGATGCCCAAGATTTAAAGCTCATTATTCCAAAGGTGGCTTAAATGAAAATGGACTCTTACAACACTGACTGAATACTTTTGAGACACAGCCCACCAATGAATTGTCTTTACACTGACTTGCTAACTTCACTGACTAGTAAATCCTTTATCTTTTCCATCTTGGCCAGTGTTCAGCTTTCCGTCCCAATAAATATTGTCTCACATTCATTCACATTCAAGTCCATTCCCAGTTCTGTGAGCATTTAATACAATTAATCCATTCTGGATTAATTCTGGTTTCTCTTATTCAGCCATGTATTCTTAAAAATGAAAAAGCCACAACAGCTTGCACTTATCGATTGGAATACAATGTGCCAAGTATTTAACATTTACAGGATGCTCTGAAAATAGACTTCTCCACATCGCCAATGAATGGTGTCAGTGGCAGTGACCAAGAACAGCCCCTTGCTGATTGCCACCTGTCACAAAGCCTTGTCCATTTATCATCACTTACAATATTCTGTTACCAAGCCAACTTTCAATCCAGTTTATTAATTTATTATTAATTCATGCATCATTATCATCTCTCTAAACTCCCATTAAATTTCATCGCATACCTTCTAAAATCCAGATAGATCCAACTCATTGACCATCTTCCATTCACTAAGTTGTTTCTTCAGATAATTAAAATTAATCATGAAACCTAACTTGTTTTGAAATCCATGCTGACCACCCTTTAAAGGCCTTGGCACTACTTACACGAACATTGACAGCATCCTATTAACATGTCTCACACATTTGCCCATGACCACTGTCAGACTAATTGGACTATAATTCCCTTGTTCATGCCTCTGTACTTTTAACGACAATGATGGCAATAGACTCAGCTCTCGGGTTTGAACCTTGACTTTACAGAGCTCTGCAAAATTAACCTTTACCTTGCCTCGGCTTATGGATGACTTGTGTGCGTCCAAGTCTGTACTAATGGCTGCCCTGTACTTAACTCTGTCAAGAGATTCCAACCATTTACTTTATTAATTTCTACTTTACTTGGATAAGCTTCAACCCAGTGAGGGAATGTCTTAAATGTTTCCAATACAAAAAATAATTGAAGAATTGTTTCAATACAAGTTCAAATTTCTCAGTCCTGCTTCAGTTCTCTGTCCAATAACATCCTTCTGTGGAACTTCAAAGCCAGCCTGTGGAGCTGGAGACTGTGCTTGATGTTATCAATTACCTACCTTTCCACATTGCTGGACACAAAAAGTTCAGCAGATGCTTTTCCACGTTGCTTCCCTGCACCCACATTCTCTCTGACTGACAGCTCAGTTCAGTTTTATTTCTGATGAGTTCAGTTCACTAGTTTGTGAACATACGTGACATGTGATAACTCTGCCCCTTATTCCACCATCCTGACCACGTGCCCCTTCACCTCTGCTCAACCCCACTCGCCGTCAGGATCTTCCCCATCCTATTTCTTCCAGTTCTTCCCCCTCCCTCCCTCCTCCTCCTCCTCTTCTATTTTGGCTCCTCTCCTGGGCCACCACTACACCCTCCTGAATTGGGACAGACAAGGGGAGAGAGATAAGGCTTCAGTTTGTTTTTCAGACTCCAGAAGTACCCAAGGTTTTTATTAGCAAACCTGGCAAATACCCTTACAGTACTTCAGGAGACTTTCTGACCTCCTTTTGTCATTTTGACCTTTGCTGTTATCTTTTTTCAGAAGATATATCATGAA
>JARFYF010000055.1:35274226-35285922 GCA_030265395.1 Rhina ancylostomus
ACAACTAAAACATGACTACTTCCTAACTTTTACAGTCAACACCCCGACCAATGAAACAAGCGTGCTGTACGCTTGATTTCATTAAGGTAGATTTCTTAATGCTTAAATAATCAAGAGATACTGGGAGAAAACAGGAACAGAATGCATGATCAGCCATGATCATATTCAGTGGTGGCCATATTCAAAGTTTTATACAACTACAATATGACTACTTCCTAACTTTTACAGTCAACACCCCGACCAACGAAACACCCGTGCTGTACGCAATGCTTGATTTACCACCCTATCCTCTGGTATTGCCACTTTCAGGGAACTATGGACTTCCAGCCTAAGATCTCTCTTTCATTTGATACCCGCATGTGCAATGCCTCACACACTTGTCTGCGGCAGATATTGTGCTGAAGTTCTACAATATACTCCCCTATATAATGAGCCAGTACAAAAGACAGTCCTGTAATTAGAATGAATGTTCAGAGGACTGAGTTGATGTGGTGCAATTCCAAATAATATTTTAATATTGGGTTCTGATACAATAGACCAGATCAATTTTCTAGAATCTATAGCACAGAAATAGACCATTCGCCCTGACTAATCTACCAGGTGTTTATGCTCCATGTAAGTCTCCTGCTACCCTAGTTATATATATCAGCAAATCCTTTATCTTTCTATCTTGTGTACTTATCCAATTTGCACTGAAAGATAGTTAAGCTATTCACCTGAACTACTACCTGTGGAAGCAAATTCCACATTCGAACCTCGCTCTGAGTGAAGGATTTCTGAATATCTTGTTAGATTTATTATTCACTAACTGATGTCTATGACCCCTTGAGTTCTATGCTCCATCACACATAAAAACATCTGTTCTGCTTTTCCCCATCAACTCATTCATAATTTTAAGGTAACACCTTCAAATTTCTCTTTCCAGAGAAAGATGTCCAAGGCATTTAAGTCCTTGCCAGTAGTTATAACCTCTTGGTAAAGGTGTAACTCATTAATATTTTATATATTTTCTCCATACCTCCATGTCAATTTTGTAATATGCAATACAGACCATCTTAATTTTGAACTATCTGAAGTTAATATAAATTCTCTTTATCAACCCTAATTTAATTTAGACTTGAATCCAATTTTCTTTGCTTCTATTATTATTAATCTCTTGCATTTAATGATTTTTGGGCTTGTACACCTCGATCCCTTTGCTTGTCTTCCATTTAGACTTTCCATGAAGCTCTATCAGTAATGATCTATTTACAATAATTGCACCAGGCTATGATTTTTTTTAAAAAAAGCTTTAGATGCTGGAAATCTGAAATAAAACATAAAATGATGGAAACACTCAGCGGTCAGGCAGCATTTGTGGAAAGAGAAACAGTTAACTTATCAAGTTTCTTTTTTCACAGATGATGCCTGTCCCTCTGAATGTCTCCAGCATTTGCTGCTTGCATCAGGTTATTGCAACCAAGGAACTACAACCAAGTCCAATACTTAGCTTCCACACATGCATTTTCATTCATATTGACAGAAATTTTCCCTTCCCTGACTGTGAGGAACTAAACCCCTACGTGGCATCTATATTTGACTGATAAATTAACACAGCACAGACAGCACCTAATGCTGCTCTTACCTGTTTCACTTTTTATTGCATCAGTTCTTGCCATATCCTGCTGAGTTATGCAATAGGTTAGTTTTTCCTCCTTATTTTGATAACCAATTACAGTTAATACAAATGGCAATTTGAAGGTATCCATTAACCAAAAACTGGCTCAAAATGATGTTACAAGAGTACACATGCTTGTAATTCTGCAATGTTTGGCTCACCTTTGACTCTTGAAAGCATCTCCAGCATTGCTCAAAATCAGGAATACACTACATGGATAAAGCTAGAACATTCAAAAATCCCATCACTAGAACAGAACTGTTCATTAGTGTCAAGTCCAGTGAACCCATTATTCATTCCCCGCATCAATGGTGACTTGGCAGTAACAGTACACCAGCAGGATGTAAAAAACAAGTAACTAAGCTCACCTCCACAGCTCCCCTGAGCTCTGCAACCTCCACCACTAAAGGGAACAAGAGCAACAATGCTAATGAGAGCTGCACTATTTCAAAGCTTCCCTCCAAGTAACATCACAATGACTTGAAATTTTTATCGATGTTTATTCATTACCATCTTTGAATTTTAATGCATCATATGAATGCCATTACTACATGGAATGCAGTAGTTCATGAAGAAGGCTCACCACTTCTCATGTGACTAAGATGGGTAATTAATGCAGCTATTCCAGCAACTCAAGAAAAAATAGCAAAAGAAATGAGCCTCAATTATATGGTTTATTTAAGAGGAGAGTCAGCTAAGATTGGAAAACGACATTTAATTGAGAACTTCAGGTACACCACTGCTAATAAAGGATGTGCCTCCCTCTTCAGGTACACAATTTTCTGTACTTATTCTTGGGATGAAGGCATCTTATAAAAACAGTATTTATATTCATCTACAGTTTCCCTTGACTGAGTACTTTGCCAAAGAGCAATTAGGAGTCAAACACTGTGTTGTGGGTAGTATTTAAAATATCTTCAAATCATTTGTCCTGACCTCTGGATTGTTTGTCCACTAACATAACCACAGTGCTACTGGACTCAATAAAATTGAATTGTTGTACTGTTTCAGTTACCTTTAGTAAAATTTCTTTCTTTTTTTTAGCTGGAAATTCCAGCTGAACAAAACAAGAATATGGTGTTGAATGAAGGTAAAAATGTTGAAAACTTCCCATTATTCATGAAACTTTTCAAAAATCAAGTACATGTGTAACAGTGGCATCTATGATTGGGGCTCACTGTATTATTCAAAATTCAACTAGGAAGTATCATAGTGTCACTTCATGGGGTAAAAATTTATCCCCACCAGAAACCCATGCACTCAGCTGATGGGATCATGGGAGACCTATGCATTTCAACAATATATTCAGGCGGCTTTCATTGCAGCACAGACAAGGACTGTCCAATGTAAGAGTGCTGCTACCGAAGACCTGATCTTAGCTGTCAATTGTTAGCTGGCAGCCACATAAACTCAGATTATTGCTACTGGATATGAACTTCATGTGTAGAAGACATTGTGAGAGGATCAAGGCATTCCAGTAAACTGTCCTTCAGCAAATTACTAGGATTACTGCTGGTCAACCCCAGGAGCATGACAGAAGATTCATAGGTTACAAATCTGCTATCCTCCTTTTGGTTGACAGCAACATGCTATTGCTACTGTCTCTCCTGTTTGTCCTTGTTGTGGCATTTCAAGCAATTTGCTCAGATGGATGCAGCACATGCAGTACAGTGCTTTCCTAAGACATCTAAGACGCGTGTTGCCACTTTTCATGGCTATGCCCATTGAAAGTGTGCAATTATCCATCAGCTTCACTAGAGTCTCTAAAGGAGCATTGCATAGAAAACAGAAAATGCTGGAAGAACTCAAAAGGTCAGGTAGCATCTGTAGAAAGAGAATCAGTTAATGAATCTGGTCGAAGAATCTCTCAAAGAGAAAAAAACAAGTTAGTTTGGATAACAGAGAAGGTGAGGGCGAGCACATAGATGAAATAATGGGAATATCTATAATGGTGTGAAATAATGTAGCTATTGAATGGGGAGCTACATGCAACAAGCTTATCATAAAGGAATGCCGGGGGCAACTCCAACAATGAGCGTACACATTGGAATGAGGATATATATTTCCAAATTTGTAAGACAGTTGAAGTGGACTCTACCTTTAAGTGCTAGAGCATTCAAGCAATTAATGTATTTCTCTTTCCTGGTAGTAGAGGTTGTTCAGTGTGGTGGCGAAGAAGTCTTTATGAGTTACCATCATCCATTTTGTACACAGCGTACATCATGGTCATTGCATAGATGATTGCCTTCAGTAAATATCCAGAGGGGTTGATGGAGAGTAACAATACAATCTTTGTACTGAATAAGTTGAAGTGACTCATCTTTTAATGCTGGGCTAAAAAAGCAAATGGAATACATTCTTAAGAGTCATTCAGTTAGACTCGTAGAGTTATACAGCATGAGAAAAGGCCCTTTGGCCCAATTCATCCATGCCGATCAAGGTGCCTACCTGAGCTGGCCACGTTTGCCTGCATTTGGCCTATATCACTCTAAATATTTCCTATCCATTTACCTGTCTGAATGTCTTTTAAATCTTGTAATTGAATCCACCTCTACCACTTCCTCTGGCAGCTTGTTCCATATACCCCCACCAACTGTGTGAAAAATCTGCCCCTCAACTTCCCTTTAAATCATTCCCTTCTCACCTTAAACTTATGTCCTTTAGTCTCAGATTCCCCTATCCTGGGGAAAAGACTGTGACTATTCACCTAATCTATTCCTCTCATGATTTTGTATTCCTCTATAAGATCACCCGTACACCTCCTACGCTCCAGGGAAAACAGTCTCAGTCTATCCAGTCTCTCCTAATGAGTCAAGCTGTCCAGCCCCAGTAATATCCTTATGTAGACACAAGAAAGACTGCAGATGCTGGAAATCAGGAACGATACACAGAAGGCAGGAGAAACTCAGTGGATCAAGCAACATCTCCAGAGAGAAATGGACAGTCGACATTTTGGGTGGCAGTCCTTCTTCAGGATTGGAAAGAGAAGGGGAGATAGCCAGTATGAAAGGGTGGGGGCAGGGGAGAAGCATGAGCTGGCAGGTGATAGGTGAATCCAGGTGAGAAGCGAGAGATAGGCCGGTGGAGGAGGGGGGAGTGGGAATGATGTCAGAAGGTTGGAGGTGATAGGTGGAAGTGATGAAGATGGAATCTGATAGGAGAGGACAGTGGGACAGTGGACCATGGAATAAAGGGAAGGAGGTGAGGAGGAAGAACTGGAGGGAGGAATGTGAGGGTGATGGGCAGATCAAGAGGGTGTGGAGAGAAAAGAGAAGGGGTGTTTGGGCAGGTGGGATAAGGGAAAACAAAGAGGGCAAAAGAGGGGAGTGGTTACTGCAAGGTGGATAAATTGATGTTCATGCCTTCAGGTTGGAGACTATCAAGATGGAATATGAGGTTCCTCTAATATGCTACTGGCCTCAACTTTGGCAGTAGAAGAGGTGATGGACAGCTATGTTGGTGTGGGAGTGGAAATTGGAATTAAAATGGCTAGCCACCGGGAGATCCTGTTACAGCAGACGGAGTGGAGGTGCTTGATGAAGCTATCCCACAATCTGCGTCAGTCTCACTGATGTAGAGGAGGCCGTACCAGGAGCACCAGGTGTAATAAATGAAACCGACCCTTATTATCCTTAACATTCTTGTGAATCTTTCCTGCCACCATTTCAGCTTAATAACATCCTTCCAATAGCTGGGTGACCAAGACTGCTTACAATACTCCAACAGTGGTCTCAGCACCATCATGGACAGCTGCAACATAACATCCCAACTCTTGTACTCAATGACCTGACCAACTAAGGCAAGTGTGGCAAATGCCTTCTTCACCACCCTGTGTTCCCACTTTAAGGAACTATGTACTTGTACCCCTAGGTCTCTCTGTCCTACAAAATTCTCCAGGGCCTGTGTAAGTCCTGCCCTGGTTTAACTTCCCAAAATGCAACACTTCACACTTGACCAAGTTAAATTCCATCTGCCATTCCTTAGTCCACTTTCCCAGTTGATCTAGATCCTATTGTAATCTTAAATAACCTTCTTCACTGTCCACTAAACTGTCCACTTCATTAACTCAAGCAGAAAAAATGGCTTTGGATGTGCTATTGTAACTACAGTAATTTGGCGGCCACTCTAAGTTAGTTTCTGGTCAATGATTATTCTCAGGATGCTGCTGGTGACTTGATAATGGTAATGAAGTTCAATGCCATTGGGAAATGGGTGCACAAATTAAGAACCCAAGGTATTGGAGGAAGTGTGTCTGCATGGATTTAAAATTGGCTGTCACATAGAAAATGAGAGCTGGAATAAATGGGTCCTTTTCAGGCTACAGGAATGTAACTAATGGAGTACCCTAGCAACTAGTTCATGGCCCTCAATTGTTTACCATTGATATTAATGACCTGGAGGAGGGAACAAAATGTGATGATGAAAAGAAAATAGGTGGTAGGGCACGTTGGCCTTTATGACAAAGGGTTTGGAGTTTAAGAATAAGGATGTTTACAGTTGTACAGGGTGTTGACGATGCCACGCCTGGAATATTCTGCACAGTTTTGACCCCTTCACTGGAAAATGATATAGTAGCATTGGGAGCAATCCAAAGAAGATTTACCAGGCTAATTTATCAAGAGAGGTTATACAGTTTGAGTTTTTATTCTCTGGAGTTTGGAAGAAGGGGTAACCTTATTCTTCTGGGAGCTTGACAACGTAGATGTTGAGATATTTTCACTAATGGGAGAATCAGAAACAAGGGAACACAGTATAAAATAAGGTGCTGAATATTTAACACTGAGGTGCATCAACATCTCTGGAATTGTCTGTACTTGAGGGTGGTGGAGGCCAGATCATAAGATGTATTTCAGGTAGAGATAGATAAAAATTTGAAAGATTGAGGAACTGAGGAATGGGGAATTGGCACAGAAGAGGAGTTGAGGCCAGCATAGATCACTATTATCATACTGAATGACAGGGCAGTCTTGATGGACTGAGTGGCTTATTCCTTCTCGTATTTTGTGTTCTTGTGGGTAGATGATATCTAACTGGTAATGGTCATTGCCAGACCCTCGAGTCCACATTGGTAATTTGTCACTTATCATTGAAGTCAGTGCAGACTGGCACTGACTACATCTTCCTCAGAGTCCCAGTGGTCATCAGTTGAACCACAGGACAATTAACAGAATGTTCAAAGAGCTCACTTTGTTGCCATCTGCTAGATTCAACCTCTGCTTTTTCCTTTTCCTCCATCTGGGAGTGAAGCAAAACTGTATTCTCTTTATCGTGTGATTGCAGAAGATACAGTAGGTGATAATGAAGTGGGAGACTTTCCAGGAAGACTCCTGACTGGCCTGGACAGTAAAATCTCTATGAGTATCATGTGTCTCGATATATCGATTCTAAGAAGTTCATGAATTTTATGATCCTTACTTATCCAAGCAGGTGGAGCTCTGGAACAGCATAGCTGGAATTCTGCCTACAATTTGTGGCAGATCTCCATGATTATTTGCTTTGAAAAATCTTAGCTCCAGATAAGTTGCTCCTCAGAAATATAGAGATCTGACTGTTGGTCCTAAAGCCTCATCAGGGTTGGGACCTCCTAATCAGGACTTTTTTTTCCCCTTCCACTTTGGGATTCTTTGGGTCTGCTACTCATACCCCAGAGCCTCATACCTGGTGATACTCGTGGCAGCTCCACTAAAGTACCTGTTCTTGATGAAAATAAAGCAGCCTTCACTTCCCTTTGGAAAAATATATTTGGGGTTCTGGCAGTTCAAAGTACAGAATCATGAATACAAGAAGCACCCCAGCAAATTTATCCACAACAAATCTGTCAGTAACTGAATTTTTGATTTAAATGCTACAGATAATGAGCTTCCATTTGCTATTTAGCCCTAATTTCTTCTGCTTGGTCCTCATTGTGACTAGTTTGATACAGGCAGCCCAAAGTAGCAGATGAGTTTGAAATAGGCATTCAAGGACAACTGATGCCATGCCTGCACATTCTGTGTGCACAGAATTGTGCACGTAGTGTGTTAATCTGCTGATCATGAACTGCAATCAAAACAGCACATAAAAACGCAAGCCATGCAAACAAATTTCTACCTTTGTGTTGTAAAAGTAGCTTCTAAAACTAATTAGGAACTGAGAAAGTTAATTGCTCTGCTTTCCTGATCTCAGTGGCATGAGCTTAATTACTTCTGAGAACTTGCTTCATGTATCACTAATGATTTATTTAAGAAATTATAGATATTTTTGGTTATGATCTATTGAAATGGAAATGATAACCATGATAAATAATAAAGCTGTAAGGACTTATGATGGAGGAATTCACTGGAGTAATTCACAAAGCATTGAAATTCTCTCAGTGTGACTGAGGGATTTAAAAAAATTCTTAACTATGAACCAAACAAATATTCCATTGTGGCCTGAGAGGGAATTAGATAAACAGATGGTGAAGCAAAATTTGCAACTACAAAGAAGGGGCCATGGGTGGAGATGTGGAACTAGTGAGATATTCTGGTAAAGAGTTGGCATTGATACGAAGAGCCAAGTATTCTTCTGTGGTGCACCATTCTTTGCCTCTGAGATTCTATGTTTTGAATTAAAAACACTGCAAAATAATGTAAACCTGAAATTAAAACAAAAGTGCTGGAAATACCTTGCTGATCATGCAGAATCTGTGAAAAGGGAAAGAAAGTTAACTAAGGTTAATGTCCTTTCATCAGAACTGGTAGAGTTAGAGATTTTTAACAACGTAATCGCTTAAAAGAACATTTTCATTCCTGTGTCAACATATTTGTGAAAAACTAATACATTTATAATATCTGCCAGTTCTGATTTTTAAAAAGTCATTTTTCTCAACATATGAGCAACCTGAATATTTCTAGCAACTTCTATTTCTACTTCCTTTAAGTGCAAACAGCATTCAGTAAACCATGTAGAGGAACAAATCCATTTGTCTCCATTCAAGGAAATTAGAAAATATAATAACTTAAGTGGCCATTTTTTTAATGAAATGCTTAGATGCTAAAAATTTAATCAAAGTGTGCTTTCAAAATAATGAGGATGTGATTCTCAGTCTTTTCAGATCTGGGTTCAAGACCTTCTCAGAAAAAGGATATGAAGACTGCCACTCTCTAATGATTATCAAAATGGTTTCAACTGTGATAGGTTAATACACATATTATGGCACTGTTTTCTTTCTTATTTCATCCTTGAAACAGTAATCAAAATGATTGAATCAGAATTTGTCCAAATGTACAAGAAATCTAAATTGTCCCAGGTTAAGGCTTTTTATTCAGTATTCCACCATGAAACCACTTGTTGCAATATTTCAACTGACAAGACAACTAACTTTAGTTTCTCAGTGTCATCATCCTCACTACAGAAATAACAGCAAAAATTGATCCTGCCATCACAAAAAATCATTTTGAAGAGGCATACGATTAAAGTAAGTGTTTATACCAACCAGGGCAAAGTGCAATGTTGCAGAGCTTGGTTTGCAGCTCTGGGCCCTGACACGCTTTCCCTCCATGTTGTGGAGCAACGCACATCCGCGATCTGGTTCTTGATCCTCTCCCACAGGTAACTGAGCACAAACTCCATGGCGACCATTCCTCCCACAGACCATGTACTACAACACAGTGTAAATCACACGAGAGATCTGTCACCACAGAATGCTAAAATAACAAATACAAGTCTTTCACTCTGAGGATGACAGACCTATGACAGTATAAAATAGATATTTCACTTTGGTGTCTTTTTTTTACTGGAATGATAATTATTGGCAGGTCTGAGGAAAGTCAACTCCTTTGTAAAATGTTGTCCTTTTAACTTTATTAAATTAAAGTTCAACATTTCTGACTAAAATTTTGATGGCAGTTATATCATCTAAAATTTGAGTGATTTCAGTGCTTTCAGTGGGGAGTCATGCTCAGAGTGCTAATTGTCCAACCCGCACTCCTTTCAAGTTAATTGGTGGGAGCACAGATTATTGAATTTGCTGTACTGAGTTATATTTGAAAAATACGAGAATAAATGCATGGTTCCTTTTGAAGGTGTAATTATCTTCAATCTGAGTTTCCAAAGCAGTTTAACACATCTGAGACAAAAATGAAAAGATGTCAAGTAATTTCAAGATGCAGTAATGATTTTAGCAATCCTTTAATCATCTATCACAAATAATCAGAATGAAATCACATCATGGTTATAACTACATCAGATAATGCTTGCTCAAGAGTTCCAATACAAGATCATAGTTGTAACCATTAATTTGAAGCAGCAAGGAGATGCTGGGGGTCTAAATTCAATAGGCCACTAAATCAGGTGAACTGTAATGTTTAATTAACACATTCATTGCTTCATGTCACCTGTTCTCAAGATAACAGAATGGTTACAATATGGCATGAGGCCATTCAGAATGTCAAGTCTGTAAGAGCAATCCAGCTAGTCTCACTCCCCTGCCCTCTTTTCATGGCACTGCAAATTTTTGCCATTCATTAACTTATTTAGCTCCCTTTTGAATCTCCACCTTTGTTACCCCAACAATTCATTCCAGATCCTAATCATACCCAACATTAAAAAGTCTTTCCTTATGTCAATTATGTTTCACTTGCCTCATCTTACGTCCCCTAGTTGTTGACCCCATCAACAATAGGAGCAGTTATTAACTACTCCGTTTATACCTTTCATAATTTTAAATAACCCTAATAGGTTCCCTCTCAACCTCGTCAAGGAGAAAAAGCCCAGCTTCCCTGATCATCCACTTAACTGAACTTCATCATTCCTGAAATTGTTTTACCAAATCTCTTCTGCACCCTCTCCTAAAGTGTAGTACTCAGAACTGTAAATGATACTCCAGTTGTGGAAGAACCAGTATTTTATAATGCCTAATTTTTCTGAGCATTAAATTTCATCTGCCCATTCCTTCATCCTGTCCATATCTCCGAGGTCAATTGCAGTTCACCACAGAATGTTTTTTGTCACTTGTAGATTTGGAAAAGGCACTCTGTACAGTCAAGTCCAAGTTATTCATATATTATGAAAAGATGTGGTCTTAGTACCACTCACTGGGGAACTAGTGTTACTTGGGAGGGATTAAACTTAGAGTGGTGGGGGTGAAATTGCAGCAGGTTAGCAATGTGTTTATTTCAATGCAAGGAGTATTATGGATAAAACAGATGAACTTAGGGCTTGGATCAGTACATGAAATTATGATGTTGTGGCCATTACAGAAACTCGGTTACAAGAGGGATAAGACTGGCAGCTCAACATTCCTGAGTTTCATTGATGAGAGAGGGAAGTAAAAGAGGTGGAGGAATTGCATTATTAATCAAGGAGAATGTCATAGCTGCTCTCAGAGAATACATACTGGAGGCCTCATTCAGTGAAGCAATATGGGTAGAGTTCAAAAATAAAAATGATGCAATCATTCTGATGGGATTATAATGTAGGCCTCCCAATGGCCACCAGGAGACATATGAATAGATATGTAGACAGATTATGGAAAGCTATAAAAGCAACAGGGGTTGTCATAGTGGGTGACTTTAACTTCACCAGTACTGACTGGGACTTCCTCAGTGTAAGAGGCTTAGTTGGGGCAGAATTTCTTAGGTGCACCCAAGAGGGTTTCTTTAAACAGTATGTGGAAAGGAAATTTATGCTTGGAGTCAGAAGATGTGGGCAAGGTACTAAACAAGTAATTTGAGTCAATATTCACAAAGGAAAAGAACACAGAAGAGAGTGAGAGTGGGGTGCAGCATGCTAATGTGCCAGGGAATTGAGATTTTTTGAATTTTAAGGTGGTGATACTGGGTCTCTTGAAAAGCATTAAGGTGAATCAGTCCCCAGGGCCTCATGGGATATACAGTATCTCAGGTTATTGAAAGAGGCAAGAGAGGAGATTGCTGGGGCCTTAACAAAGATTTTTGTATCCTCTCTAGCCATAGGTGAGGTCCCAAAGCACTGGCGAGTAGCTCATATTGCTTTTTTGTTCAAGGATGGAAATAAGGATAATCCTGGAAATTATAGACCAGCAAATCTCACATCAGTG
>JARFYF010000055.1:35556337-35576380 GCA_030265395.1 Rhina ancylostomus
TTCTCATCCATCAATAGAGAAAACAAGCAGGCTGGTGTCTCTCTCTCTCTCCTCTCTTGTTCTTCTGTCTCTCTCTCTCCTTCAGACTGACTCCGACTGGCTGTTTCAACAACGTCATGACATTCTTTATCTTCTGTTGACGTAAGCACGCCACACACACACACACACTCTATCTTAAAGGAACCTCACTAATTGTAACCTAGTCTGTAACACCTACATGGACCACATCTGGCTGCTCACCCTCCCTCCTGAGAATATCAAGAATTCAATTCGAGATATCGCAGACCCTGACACCAAGGAGGCAACAGACCATCTGAGATTCTCGCTCTCTCCCACAGAACCTCCTATATGTCCCCTTAGCTGTCAAATCCCTTATCACTACTGCTCTCCTCTTTTCCTTCCTGAGCTGAGAGTCCAGTCTTGGTGCCAGAGACATAACCACTACAACTTGCCCCAGTAGGTCATCCCCACCAACAGTATGCAAAACAGTATACTTATTGATGGGAATGGCCACTGGGATGCTCTGCTTTGTCCATACCCCTTCCCTTTCCTGGCAGTCACCCAGCTACCTGCCTCATGAATTTTAGGAGTGACCATCTCCCTGAAACTCCTGTCTATTTCTATTTCTGCCTCTGCCTCACAAATGCTCCGAAGTTCATTCAGCTCCAGCTCCCCAACTCTGTTTGTCAGGAGCTGCAGCTAGATGCACCTTTTTACAGGTGTAATCATCAGGGACAAGTGTGCCATCTCTGACTTCCCACATACTGCATACAGAGCACTTGACTGCCCTAGCTGCTTCCTACATTGCCCACTCTTGTTAATTAAATTAAAGGAACTTACCCGGCCTTGCCTCTCTGGGAGCAAGCTCATCCTCAGCTTCTGCTCGCCGAAGCCTTTCGAGCCAAAGCCTCAAAACTCCACTCCTCCCCTGAGCCACTCACACACTAGCCACTCCTCTTCAGTTACCCTCTCCTTATATTTTCCCCTGTCAATTATCTCAAGTACTCACTCCCTCTAATCAACACTCTGTTTTAAATACTCTGTCCCCACCTGTTAGGTACCCACTGCTCCAACAGCTCCTGGGCCGATTCTGTAAAAGAAAAGCCAGCAGAAACACACAAGCCTTTCAAACACTCTCACCGTAGCTGAGAGGGACCCGCTGCTCCAACGGCTCCTAGGCAGATTCTTTGACTGTATAAGATGCATCACTCTACATTTATCAGGATTGGTATCATCTGCCATTGCTTTCCCAACTCACCTGCTGATCACACAAGAGATTCTGCAGTTGCTGGATCTGAAGCAACATATACAAAATGCTGGAGGAACTCAGCAGGTCCAGCAGCGTCTGTGGAGGGAAACAGTCGACGTTGCAGGTGAAGACAGCCTGCTGAGTTCGTCCAGCATTTTGTCACCTGCTGATCGGTAGCCTGAGGCTATCCTCTTCACTATCTGAAACAAGACCAATTTTTGTATCATCTGCAAGCTTCCTAATCATACCCTACATTAATATCTAAGTCATTAATATATACAAAACAATATGGTTCCCAGAGGGGTGGAGGGTGCTTTCTAAAAAAGAAGTCCAAATAGCCACTTAAAAGCAAATTAGGATGCAAAGAGGGGTTATGAAATATCACCCGTAGACAGGATTAAAGGTAAATCTAAAGACATTTTCTAAGTATATAAAGGGCAAAACAATAGCCAGGGAAAAAAAATAGGGACTACTGGGACAACAGGGGTAAATCTGTGCATGAAGCCAGGAGGTACACGTGAAGTTCTAAATAAGTCATTTTTGATTGGCATACACAAAGTAAGCAGACTCTGTAATTGGAGAACTCAGTGAAGTGGTAGGTGAAATTCTAGTGCAAGTCTCCATAACTAAAAAGGAGATACTCAATGGCTTGAATGTGGATAAATCTCCAGGCCCAGATGATTAATTATAGCAGTTTGCCACGGGAGACAAGGGATGGGATTGCCATAATTTTGATTTTGAGATTTTTAAATGAAGACACAAGAATCTGTAGGTGCTGAAGTCTAGTGCAAAAAAAAGAGCTGCAGGAGAAACTCAGTGGGTCAGACAAAATCTCAAGGGAAAAATGGACAATTGATGCTTTGTGTCAAGGCCCTTCATCTAGACTGAACAGAGTGGAGATAGCCAGTGGTGAAGGGCACCAGCTTTTGCCCCACCCTTCCTCTTTATACTGGTCATTTCCCTTCTACTTTGTCAGTTGAGATGAAGGGTCCCATTTTTTCCAGAGAAAAGCCTGGTAATTACAGGCCTGTGAGCCTAAGATCAGCAGTAGGAAGTTATCATAAAAAATTCTGAGGGGCAGAATTTGTGATCACTTAAAGGCAGGGACTAATCAGAAATAGCCAGCATGGCTTTGTCAAGGGCAGATCTTGTGTGACCAAGCTAAAGTATTTTGACAAAGTCAGTAGTATACAAGGACTTCAATAAGTCCTGTGACATGGTCTCATGTGGGAAACTGGTCCAAAATATTAGGGCCCATGGGATCCAGGGCAAGTCAGCAAATTGGATCAAAAATTGGCTTGGTAACCGGAGACAGAGGGTAATAGCAAGAAGGTTGTTTTTGTGATTGAATGCCTGAGTCTAGTGGTGTTCCACAAGGATCAGTGCTGAGACCCTTGCTGTTTATAGTATCATAAGATATAGGAGCAGAATTAGGCCATTCAGCCCATTGAGTCTGCTCTGTCATTCAATCATGGTGTGATATGAGAACGTAGGAGGCACAATTAGTTCCCAGATGATATGAAGATTAGTGAAGTTATGATAGTGTGGATGATAGTCTGAGGCTACAGAGTGACATTCATGTGTTGATGAAATTGGCTGAGAAATGGTAGATGGAATTTAATCCAGAAAAATGTGAAATGAAGCATTTTAGGAGTTCCTAGGAGGCTGTGACATAATCCATAAATGGTAGGATCCTAGAGAGCACCGAGGGACATTGCTGTACAAGTCCAAAGATCCTTGAAGGTGACAGATAGATAACGTGGTTAAGAAAGCAAATGGGATGTTCAAGCAAAAGAAAAAAAGACTGCTGGTGGAACTCACCAGGTTAGGCGGCATCTCTGGAGGCAAAAGGATAGTCAATGTTTCAGGTTAAAACCCTCTCAGGTCTGAGCGTATAGAGGGAAGAAAGCCAGTGTAGAAGTGAGGGGAAGGGGGAGCAAAAGCTGGAAGGACAATTGTTAAAATATTGGGCATATTTGCATCTTTGTTAAAGTAGTGGGTATAATCACTACTACTTTTACATTGATATTTTGGGCAATTTTTTTTTAAATATTGCTTTCTTTGTACAAATGATCTATGTTGCATTCACTTATGAATAAAGCATTGAATAATTCTTTGAGTGGTAATCTCTGTAATTCTTGGCATTAGCTAAATAAGACAAAGAAAGGTCACATTGTTTAGTTGTACCATTCCCACCTCCACAATGAAAGTGAGGTTTGGTGCATGCTCCGGACACTCCTGGTAAGTGGAGGCAGGAACCATGGTCCTGAATTCTAGCTTGGCATACAAAAGAAATACACACACCTATCCACTCCATTACTTCCTCACTAATCCCATCCCTCCCTTCCGCAATCCCAGCCTACCACTTTCATGGGTTGTAGAGCCAATAAAATTCTCCAGTCATTCAGCACCAACATCAGTCATTTTATATAAGATGGTTATGGCCACAGAAGAGGTATCACTGGTTACACTTTGCCAAGAAGAGGACATAAAGATGCAGAAAAAAAGATGTAAACCTTGATACTAGTCAATCGAGTGTTTCCTTCAAATAGTTCCCTGCTAGAATTGCAGAACCCAGGAAGTTACTCATATCTTCAGTTCTAAGGTGAAGCTCCCTTGGATCTTACCTAAAATCAGATATACTTAAGTGCATGCAAATAACCCACCCAATTCTTTGATAATGCAAAGCAATCCAGTATCCTACATGGTGATATAAGAAGTTATTCTTTTTCAAGTGCCTGTTGACATATTAAGTCATTAAAAACATTCATTATTTCACTCTCCAGTGCCCAAAAAAAGCATAAGGCATAAAATCAAGTAAATAACGTCAATAGTTGGTGATACATATTAAAGAAATTGCGCTGTAGCTGATTTTTAGAATTGCCATAATATTAAGATTTGTTCTTATGGCATTGATAACATTCAAGTCAATTATTGTCTCATATAGCACTGGCACCAATTCATTATCCTTTAAGTCTTAAACAATTACCTCTAAGACCACAATAAGTAGGAGTAGACCATACAGTCCTTCATTTTTGATCTTATCATCCAATAAAATCTAGGCTTGTCCTCTGTATCATCCATAGAACAATACAACACAATACAAGCCCTTCGGCCCACCATGTTGTGCCAACCTTCAAACGACACCTAAGACTATCTAACCCCTTCCTCCCACATATCCCTCCATCTTAAATTCCTCCATATGGCAGCACATACCATGCACCAACCACTCTGGGTGAAAAACCTCTCTCTGACATCTCCCTTGAACTTCCCACCCATTACCTTAAAGCCACATCCTCTTGTTTTGAGCATTGGTGCCTTGGGAAAGAGGCGCTGGCTGTCCACTATCTGTCCCTCTGAATATATTGTACACCTCTATCGTGTCTCCCCTCATCCTCCTCCTCTCCAATGAGTAAAACCCCAGCTCCTTTAGTTTCTCCTCACAACCCACACTTTAAGCTAGGCAGCATCCTGGTAAATCTAATTCATCTAATTTCCACAACCTGCAACCTATGTTGGTCAATGCGTGAGTAAATAGAAAATCTTGTACACCATGTAGAACAGTGAATGCTTTCTTGCTACACCCAAGATGTTGGTATGCACAGAACTAAGCACAATCTGAAAGAGGAAATATACATAGTACATTTTCTTTTGAAGTATACTAATGTAGAACAATATTACAAACTCCCTACATTAAGATTTTATATCTTATAAAGAATTATATTTTAAATTAGTCACATGCACATCGAAACACAGTGAAATGCATCTTTTTGCACAGTGTTCTGGGGACAGCCTGCAAGTGTCGTCATCCTTCTAGCGCCAACATAGCAAACCCACAGCTTCCTAACATGTACATCTTTGGAATGTGGGAGGAAACCAGAGCACCCGGAGGAAACCCACGCAGACACAGGGAGAACATACAAACTCCTTACAGACAGCGCCAGAATTGAACCCTGGTCTCTGGTGCTGTAAAAGCATTATGCTAACCACTACACTACCATGCCACATTTCATTACAAAGAATTTCCAACGTGAAGAGTATTTCTGCAATGGATGGCACTCAATTTCCTGGTATGAATGCACTGGCTGTTGTATCAATGGAGAATGTCCAGTAGGTATTTTAACTTTAAGATTATCCATTTCAGATTCACCAAAGGTGGATGGTGTTTTCAGTGTTTTGAAGAACGGCATGTTTTGCTTGATGCTTTGCGACCCACACAACACTGTGATTATGAAACCTTCTGTGCCAATAATTTCAAACAGCAGCCTGTCTTTATGCTTCTTTCATTTCACAAGGACTGTATCCCCATGCAAAAAAGGCGTGGATTTGAATCTGATGTTTTACTGCATTAGTCTCTGCTTGGCTTTGTCACACTCAAATGTCAATCATGTCTCCTATGGGGTTATCTCTGGAAGGCACTTATAAAAACATTGAGCAAAAACAAATGTAGTTTGTTGTTTTCCTGTTGATGTGGCATAGTCTGTAGTTCCATAAAGAATTATGAAGTTCTTGTTTTCATGATTTCCCTTTGGCATGAACAGTATGGATGATTTTCTTTAGCTTTGCACAAACTTCTCATTTATTCATTGGTTTGCAGCCAGCAAGGTAGAATCTTGAATCTTAAATAGAATCTTAAATAGAATTACAATTCTATTTAAAGGCTTGGATACAGTGGATGTGGAGAAGACTTTTCCAGTAGTGGGAGAGTCTGGGACTAGAGGGCATAGCCTCAGAATAGGACATCCCCTTGGAAGAGGTGAAGAGGAATTTATTTAACCAGAGGGTGGTAAATCTGTGGAATTCATTACCACAAATGGCTGTTGAGGCCAAATCATTGGGTATATTTAAAGCAGAGGTTAATAGGTTCTTGATTAGTAATGGGGTCAAAGGTTATGGGCAGAAGACAGAAGAATGAGGTTGAGAAGGAAAAATAAAATCAGCCCTGTTTGAATGGTGGAGCAGACTCAATGGGCAACATGGCCTAATTCTGCTCCAATGGCTTATGGTGACACTTAAGTTTGCAACTGCTGCCCTTTTATCTATGCTCATAGTTCGTGGCACATTAAGAGTGCAAAGTTTTGAAATGGTAGCATTCACAGATATAAAATTCATAAATTTACCATGACCATCAACAACCAAAAATAAATCACCAGGATGCATATCTGTAAAATTAAACACTCATATTGAGGTTACCCTCAGGTAAGTCTGACATTTAGTTCAGTTCTTGTAGACTTGATACTGTAGTTGCTTGCCATACTATATATTCTTTCACTTTGTATTCAACCAATCTATTCCTGGGAATCATATCTTCACAAAGCTCTTCCCAACTTTCCAATCTATATCCTGCTATAGCTTCAGACAACCTTCCTGCTATCCACAACACCACCAATTTTTGTGTCAAACTTACTATTCATACCTTCTACATTCACACCTGAGTCAGTAACATTTATCACAAAAAGCAAAAGTCCCTACACCAATCCCCATGGTACACCATCAGTCAGATTTCCAATCAGAAAAACATCTTTCAATCTACAAATTCTACAATGTATTAGAAGCATAATGCAATCACCTTTTGGCACAGGGTCAATTTGTGCAATTTTTGCAGTGAATGTGCAACATCAGTAAAGGGTGCACCCAGTATGATTTGTTTTCCTTTTTGTAACCAAACCACTGTTATACAAAAGGGATAGAACAACTAAGTACCCAAAACAATAATATTACACTCTCTCAGTATTATTGATTTGAGCACTTGGTCTATGCTCACATTCCCCATATGTTGTTTTGTGTGTAAGCCAGCAGTTTATGGTCAGTCACAACTTCAATATTCTTATCATACAGGTAGAGATGAAAATATAAACCTCCCCAACTAACAGGCACTTCTTCTCACTGTGTGGATAATGCTACTCCAGCACATTAGCAATTTATTTGCCATCGTGACAATCAATATTTGACTGCTTTGTTTCTGTGGGAAAAAAGCACCATAATCGTCTAAGTTTGCATCTACAATCACCTTTGTATCGGTTGTAATTACCAGCAGTTAAGCACTATTTGATCAAATGAACAGCAGTGTTACAGCCCCTTTTAATTTTGTTGATGCTTGGTTAGATGGTGAAGGGAGCTTACAAAATCAGGAATGAATTGACTGCAATAGATGAGACCAAACAAACTGCAAAATTTATGCATACTGGCAGTATATGCAGAATCAGCAATGGTCTGAACTTTCTTCAGATACAGGAAAAACAGCATCACCACTGAAGACTGAGTTCAGAGTGCTCACTGAGCAAATATTTGGCTCTGTTAATGCAAAGTTGCTATCCTTAAGTCAATGGAAACGTGCTTCTTCACATTTGGAGTTCATTTTCCGAATGGTCACATATTTGTATGTTATCTTTGATGTTCAGTTTCAAGTCCTATGAGGGCAGACAAGATGAGGTTTTGAAATAGCTGGGAAGCTCATTCTAAAGTTAAGCCTCTTCTGTCAGCTAAGTCCAACATGCATCAAGAAAACTGTTGGACAATGAAATTGTTTTTGAAGTTCAAGTTGTTAACATCTGGAATTACTTTCCTGACATTGAGCAACAGCTTCAAACCCATGAAATTGCCGAACATTCAACTCTCTCAATGTCAAGAGCCAGAGGAGGTTTGCATTCTTTTTCTATGAATGTGTGAAGAAGTCTTGTTATGTGATCATGCAACTGACTGTATGGTATGGTCAATGTACAACTTGTAGTTGATACACTTCAACTTTCCAATGGCAGTAATAAAGACTGAATCATTACTAAATGTAGCTACTACAGACATGATCTTTATGATGTGAGGAGCTGACACGATCAAGACTCGAGATTACAGACACCTAAGGTTACACAGAATGTCATATCACACCCATGCATTTGAATGTTCTTTGCAAAGAAAACATTCCTACAATTGTCAATGTTGCATGATTGTATAGAAATATTCTGGCATTCCCCCACTCAGGATTGTTGACATAGTGAAGATTGTTCCTTGTTTGTTCACTCATGTTGATTGATGCATCTCTATCAACCAGTGCATTAATTCACCAAGTGCATATATTCTTTTCTATCTACAGCTGAGGGCACTGATGAGTGTGGTGAACAGTAAATATGTATTCAAGATCTTGAGAACTGATTGATCTGTGCATTGGTTTCAGCTCTCTCAACATGGTCTCATCAGTTCTGAAGCACTAAGTAAACTTTCCTAAAGTGGTTGTTTTCCATACATCCAACATTGTTTCCCTTTAGCTTTCTAAGGATGACCGCAAAGACATTGAGACAGGCAATTGCTCTATGTTGAAGTTTTTTTTCTTTCAATCCTATTCACAATACCATCCAGTGGTCTTTCTACCTCAACTGTTCTATTCTCTGAAATGACAATGATCTTGCTAACTCAAGCACCTCAAAAACAGTTTGATATCCTTTGAGAGGTATCCACTGAAGTTGTTTCAATGAGCTGAATTTTCAGTTTACACTCAAGATCAGAAAAGTAACATTTGGTAATGTCTCAGATGTGTGAAAATTGTTTCTTTTCCATCTTGCCTTTTACAACAGAACACCACTTAAATACCACATTCTGCTATGGAGTGAAATTTGCCTTTAGTGCAGCTTTTGCTTCTATACGTGTGATAATGTGCCATAGACATCTTTAATTCTTCACCAGCATTATGTAATAGGAATGCATTTTTTCTTACATTATCTGTGATACCAGATCCTGTCAGTACCCCAAAGATAGCTTAGTGTGCATTTTCATTCAATGTTAGCATGTCTATCACCACCTTAACAGTCTGTAGATGTAGGACTGGTACACCAAAAGCATAATAGCTTATCGAAACACACATTTCTCATGTTGATCAACTTGTAGAAACTCAGATTAACGTTTGAATTATCTGTTTCCTTGACAGTTGCAGGATTAATTGGCAGCTGACAGTTACAAATGCAGCATTCAAGGGATTCGACATACTGGAGTAAAAATAAACAACAAATACACATACTGGTTGTACTCACATATACTAAATACCAAAAATGACAAAGTGCACTTCATGTTTTTTATCCTTATTGTCAGTGTAAATTGCAATTGATAAACTCTTGATATGTGTGATTAATTTGACAAACCCAATTGCTGTAAAAAAAAACTGAACACTCCACAAACTACATTTTCTCCACAGCCCCCAGCCCTCTGATCATTTCCAAAATCAATTCCCACTATCAATGCTCCATTCCTCATTTCCATCATCAACCACCAAACTCATTTTGTTTCCAAAATACTTTGAGATCCCCATTATCCAAGATCTTGGAAGAAAAACTTTCTTCTCACAACTTTAGTCTTGAGAGTTCTGAGCATATCACTCAATGTGGAGTTTTGTACAAAACGAACAAGATATCCCTCACAAAGATCTAGTTTAATGCAGATTTTTTGGCTTTTTACAATTTCTCGGGCATTGCCTTTCTATTCTTCCACCTGATAGCTTCTTGCTCACTTGCATGATCTGCCTATAACACTGGGACCTGCATCCTCTTTTTAGCTTACTGTACCAGAGATTTATATCATCAGTAAACCTTGAAACATTACACTGTCTTTAATTACGAACAAGACATTATTTTATCATGTTCATTAGCATAAATTGTACAATGCACAATACTAATCTTTATGACACCCCACTAGCAACAGACTGCAACCAAAGAATTATTTCTATTCTACTTTATGCTTTACACAAGGCTCCCCTTATACATCTTACTGCTGAAGTCCTCAAAAATCAAATGGATTTATCAAATACAATGTTGCATTCATAAACAATGCTGACTCTGCTTAATTGTGATTGTTTTTTGTATATGTACCTTGTTATCTCATTCATAAAAATTTTAGCATTTACCTTACAACTGATGTCAAGATATTCGGGCAACAGCTCCCAAGTCTTTAAATAGCATTGTTACATTGGCTACTTTTTTTAATCTACTAGTTATGTTCCAGAATTTTGGAAGATCACCATTAATGCATCCATTATTCTAATTACTTTCAATAATTGAGCTTGCAAATCACTCCAATGCCTCTTTCAGCCACTCAGTTAATTATTCTGTATGTAAATCAACTAAACCCTGAATCAAATTAGAAGGCTGGAGCCTAGAGATTTTTTCAAATAGCAAAATAGTTTTATATTTTACGAAGGAAATTAGTTTGAAACCTGTGGTTACATTAAGAGTGGAGGTGTAAGTTGGGGAGTGGGGATATGCACAGAATCCATGATGGGAGGGACTGCAAAAAGTTTCCAGTCTTGCTACCCATGCCCTTTGATTCAGATGTGTGCAGGTATGTTCTCTAAAAGATTTTCTTACTGTATGTCCCCATCACTGATCACTTCTCTACACCTCCCATCCCAAACTACACCACAAGATCAGAGCCTAATCATGTTTCATGATCAATTATACTTGCAGCAATTATTTGCTAAAATGACTGAACAGAGCAAAAATACACTGGAAACGTGTACCTGAATGAAATGGAGAGAGTCAAAAAATGAAGCTGAGTATCATGACCTGGGTCAGAAGAGATTGAGGACTCAATCCAGAAATCTGAGATGAAGTGTTGGCCAAGGGCCCTAGCAGACTGGGGTTCTGACAATTATTACTCTCCCACTCAGCAATGTGAATTTTCCGCTTCAAAATATTTTCTCTCTATTGTCCCAAAAGAAATAGATTCAGAGCAAGAGCATCATTCATTCACTCATCACAATTCAATCAATCTGGGTTTATGAAAATCAAAAACAATAACTGCAGATGCTGAAAATCTGAAATGCTGGAAACACACCACAGGTCAGGCAGCACATGTAGAGAGAGAAACAGTTAATGTTCCAGATCTGAGACCCTTTGTCAGAATTTCAATACAAAATTCTCCAACTTTAGGAATTTGTTTTTCCTATAAAAGGAACTGTTGATTTCTAACAAGCTTAGTTTGTCTATCTCCATTAGTACAATCTGACCTCCTGGGCACATCCCACAACCCTGCGATTAGCAGCACATAACACAAAGAAGCATAAACAGCCTCTTTTAAATGCCCTATTAATCTATTTGACCTGGTTTCACCTTATCACAGATTATCTCCCGTGTTATCCATTCCTCTCATCACCTTCTGTGAATTAAAATTAAATTTTTTAAAATCTCTTTCCCAGTTTTTACAAAGTGCCTCAGATCTCTGAAGCATTGACTCTTTCTTTCCACAGATACTTCCTGACCTGATGTGTTTCCAGCAATCCTAAATCTCCAAAAGATCTATAAATGTACCCATTTCTCATAATTTCATAGGTTCCAGTCCCAAAATACATTGCTTTTCCTTCTCCCAACCCCAAAATGGGAGGCCTTGCGATAAAGAAATTTAAAATTGAAAGGAAACAGTAGTGGAAGTTCTTAATGAGTCACTGACTCCCGACACTATTAAATCTCATGCAGCAGATAGAGAACCCTGGCCCTGCTGATTACCATCTTGCTCAACAATGTTCCTTGTTTCTCGATCTTTCTCCCTTAATTTGACTCCAGTAGTTAATGGACAAGACACTTCTAGTCCCAGAGTCTGACGGAACAACTCCCAACTGAGTGATCTTGGATTTAGTAATGGCTAGGATCAAGTCATGAGGAAAGAGACTGAAAAGATGCCCAGCCCAGGAGAAAAAAAATATAAAATGACATCTTGACATGATAAGGTAGAATGGGATTAATTTGCACCCTAATAATAAACTTCCAAAGTAAAGGTCTGCAAGGGCTCAAGCACTAAAAATAACACGCAAAGTGATGGCAGGTCAAGGATATGAACTGACTGGTGAGCAGCTGGTGTTTGTGCCCAGAATGCCTGGAATTTACTTCACGAAAGTCTCACACTACAAACCACATGGAGACTCCAGGATACTTCTCACATCCAGGCTACTTACAGGCAGAAAATATCAGTTATTGAAGGATTTTCAGAGCTTATGCAGAAGCTTACGCCATGTGTTGTATTAGTTAGTCTGAGAGTTGTGTGAATACATTTCAATTGGTGAACAGTCCAGGTCTTAAATAGTATATAGCAGAGGAAGGATAACTGACTGCCAAACTGACAAGAAGTTGATAATGCATAAGTCCCAAGAATGCAATTGTTAGTTCTATACCACATATAGAACATAAAAAGATAATTAGGAATGGAGGGGCCATTTAGCCTCATGAGTCTGCTTTGACATTCCTTAAGATCATGGCTGATCTCCGACAACACCATCTTCCTGCCCTGTCCCCATATCCCTTGCTACCTTGGACATCTAGAAATCTACCAATCTTAGTTTTGAATGCATCAACAGCTGAGCTTTCACTGCCCTCAGTTAAAGATTTCCAAAGCTTCACCAACCTTCAATTCCTCATTTCAATCCCTGAATGGCCTACTTTTTAAGGACCTGACCACCAAGCTATAGATGCCTCAGCCAGGAGGAAGATTAACAACATCCCCCCACTCCTATTTAATCTGGCGAGTCCTCCGAGATCTCATATAAAGTATATTCAGCTAATGAATCTCTGTGGTATGTTGAGCACGGCTTGATAGAAGCACTGAGCAGTAAGGCACATAATGTCTGCTGGAGGAAGAACTTCAATATTCATTACCAGGAATAGCTTCGTAGCACTACTATCAATTTAGTAACTAATAAAAAGTGGAACATCCCATCATTAACAGTGGCTGTATCTGAAAGATAAGGCTCAACCATTTGCAACCACCTTCAGCCATACTTGACAGATTTCTTGACCTAGGTGACAAAAATCAAAGCTATTTAACCACATCATCACCAATCTATGTATAGCAGGTGAAATTGTCCATACAAGCATCAGTTGCAGTGACCAAAACACAGTCCACATGGAGACAAAATTTCATATTTACTATGACATTATCCTTCACTGTGATTTGTGGTGTGGCTGATGAATCTCCACCTTAAGTCTCCAAAAGCCAACAATTTGGCAATTTGATTCACTCCGAGTGATAAAGAAACATGACAGCATTGCACACAGCAAAGGCTATGGGACCAAGCAATACCCTGGCATTGCTGCAAAACTACTGAGATTCCTAGCCAAACTGTTCCAGTGGAGCTGCAATATAAACAGACAATATCAAATACTATATAGGATGTCCAGTTCACAAACGGAGGAGCTATAGAAACTAGCTAATTACCATCCCTTCTGTGCACTCACAATCAAAAACAAAATGATGAAATGTTTCATCTATAGTGGTATGAAGTGGTACTTAGCAATAACCTGTTCAGATTGGGTTCGCCAGGATGATTCAACCACAGACCTCATTTATTACATCAGTCCAAATCGACAAAAGAGCCAAGTGCCAGAGGTGAGGTGAAAGTGACTGATAAGGCAACATTTGGCCAAGAATGGCATTACACAATCCTCATAAAAGTCATGATATGTGATAGATATTATCCACTTGGATGTGAATGTAGGAGGCAAGATAAGTAGGTTTGCAGATGACATGAAAATTAGCAACGTTGTTGATGGCGAGAAAGGTTGCCCTAGACTACAGTAGGATATGGTTCAGTAGGAAAGATCGGTGGAACATTGGCAGATGGAATTTAATCCCAACAAGTGCAAAGTGATGTATTTAAGGAAGTCAAATGTGGGTAGAACATATACAGTAAATAATAGGGAACAAAGTAATGTTGATAAACAGAGACCTAGGAGTCCAAAGTCCTGAAAGTGGGAACACGAGGTAGTGAACAAGATACGACATGCTTGCCTTCATAGATCAAGGCACAAAACATAAGAGTTGGAAATACTATGCTGTAACTTTAGAAAACACGAGTTAGGCAACAATCGGAGTGTTGTGCATAGTTCTGATCCCCACACTATAGGAAAGGAAGTGGTTGCACTGGAGAGTGAAGAGGAGATTCACCAGGATTTTGCCTGGGTTGGAGGAAAAATTGGATAGGCTGGGTTTGCTTTTTCTGGAGTAAAAGAGGGTCTGGGTTGGCCTGATAGGATACAAATTTGTGAGAGCCACATACGGAATAGATAATTAAAAACTTTTTCCCACAGTAGGGTTATCAAGAAAAAAAGGACTTAGGTTTAAGGAGAAAGGAAGGAATTTTAAAGGGGAACTTAGCAATAAGTTTTGTTTTGCAAAGAGAAGTTGATATCTGGAATGCACTTCCAAAGTAAGTGGTGGAATCAGATATAATTACTATTTTTAGAGTCATTTAGACAGACATTTAAATAGGCAAGGCAAAAAAGGATACTTTTGGATACTCTTGTCTTAATGCAGGCAAATGGGATTAGTATAAGTGGGCAAAAAAGTTCAACAGGGACATGGTGCGCCGAAGGGTCCATATGCATGCTGTACAACTCAATGGCTGTAAGAAAATTCTCCAATGGCTGGGACCAACTTTCTAAGGAGCATCTTAGGTTGCTTTATCAACTACCCTCTCTCCATCTTAATGGGTGTGCATTAATGACTGCACTATACATTCAGTTCTATTTGCAACTCCTTAGATAATGAATCAGTCTTCAACTGCATGTAGCAAGACATGAATAGCATTCAGGCATAGGATGATAAATTGCAATTAACATTGGAACAATACAAGTGCCAGGCAATGGCCATTTCCAACAAGGAGGAGACTAACTGCCAGTCCCTGATGTCTGAGCGTTGTCACCTTCTACTTCCCCTCAAACATTTTCTAGCAATTAGGGCTATAAATGAATTCTCCCCACTTTAAGATAAGTGCAGTTCCAACAACATTGAAGATTTACAGTACCCATAATTATAGAAAACAACTAAGATAGACCAGGTGAAAAAGATTTTGCTTGTTTTTACAAACCTAAGATGCAATTTAGTAGAAGTGGACTGGAAACTACTTGAAGATGTCAAAGCTGTGGAAGAAATTGAAGGTGATACTGAGGATTTAAAACAAGCATTTCCCTAATGAAAAGATTGAATGGAGGTGTTCTGCAAGGTGGTATCCCAATCTGTAATTGGTTCCTCCCATGAATGGTAGAAACGCCATTAAAATTTATGATATAATCCTTTAGAATTTGCCAAATACTAAAGAGGAAAAAAAAGTGCAAATGACTTGCTGAATCACCTGGATGGACCATTTCTGTCACCAGATGGTTTGAAGGAAAGAATAAATGAGCAGGTATTGTCTCTCTGGCAGTTGCACAGGAAAGTGCTGAGTAGGGGAATAGTTGGAGGAGATGGAAAAAAAAAGGAGCAGGGACCAACAATGTGTACAATTCCTTCAAAATGTTGAAAGGGAATGGAGGGGGAAGATGTATCTGGTGGTGGAATCTCACTGGAAGTGACAGAAATTGTGGGAAGAGGGTGATGGAGTAGAAGATGAGGACAAGGGTAACTCCATCCTCATTCAGGCTGGGAGAGGGAGTAAAAGCACACATTCAGAAAATAGAGAAGCCATTAAGATCCTTTCAACTGTAGTGGTGGAAAAAGCATGAAAAAAGATGTCTTAAGAGAATGTGAAGAGTCTTGTCATCTGAGTATATGCAATGGAGACAGAGCAACCCTGAGAAAAGGGATGGAGACTTATAGGAAGATGGTGAGTGGACAGGGGGAGTGGGAGGAGGTGTAGTCGAGCTGGACTTGCAATGGATAGTGGTTGCTTATCTATCCCCCAAGATATTGGTAGAGATGTCAAAAAAGAGAATCAGAAATGAGCCACATGAATGTGAGAGCAGGGCAAAAATTTTCATAACAAAGGCAATGAAAATTTCAAGATTCGCGTGAGTGCAGGAAACAACAGTCATCAATGCAATAAAGAATTGAGAGAGGGAGCCCTAATAGGACTGAAACAAGAGCTGTTACACACAGTATATCCAACAAAGCATTCGGCATGCTCCCATAGCTGCAACTATGACTTAGAGAAAATGAGTGCAGTTGAGTCATAAAATTGCATAGCATAGAAACAGGCTCTTCATCCCACCACATTCATGCCGATCATTTTGCCTATCTAGATTAATCCCATGTGTCTACATTCGGACCGTTCTTTCTGCATCTTGCCTTATTAAATTCCCATCTAAATGTCTCTTAAACATAGGGATTATATCTGATTCCACCACCTCCCCTGGCAGTGCATTCCAGATAAACTAGTCTAACAAAAAAACATTCCTGTCATATGCCCTTTAAAACTCCTTCTCACTTAATACCAATATCCTCTTGCTTTTGATACTGTTACCATGGGAAAAATAATGCTACCTGTCTATGCCTCTTATAATTTTATATACATCTATCAGGTCACCACCTCAGCCTCCTTGGCTCTAGGGAAAACAAGCCCAGCCTATCCAATCCCTCCCATAACTCAAGTCTTCCAAGCAACATCCTGGTGAACCTCCTTTGCACTATTTCCACATAACCACATCCTTCCTATAGTATGGCAAACAGAACTGCACACAATGCTTCAAATGCGTTTTAACCAATGGTCAGATAAGGTGATATCATGGTGCAGCTGCTGCCTCACAGCACCAGAGACTTTGGTTCAATCTTGACTTTGAGTTGTTTGTCTGGAGTTTGCTCATTCTACCTGTGATTGTGTGGGCTTCCTCTGGGTACACTGGTTTCCTCCCACATCCCAAACACACTTGGTAGGTTGATTGGTCTACATAAATTGACCCTCATTGGTGAGTGGAGATTCTTGGGAGGGGTTGAAGACACTGTGGTGAGAATTTTAAAAATGGGATTAATGTAGGGTTACTGTAAAATGGGTGGTTGGTACAGACTTGATGGGCCATACTCTATGACACCCAAACTTTTATATTCTGTCCTGACATAAGGTAAGCATGCCATTTGACTTCTTCACCATCCTATCTACATGTTGCCACTTTCATGCAACTATGGACTTGAACCCCAAAGTCCCGTTTGTCAACATTCCTTAACAACTGATCATTCACTGTTATATATTCTACCCCTATTTGACTTCCCAAAATAAATCAACTCCCACTTGTCAGGATTAAATCCCATTTTCCAATGCTCCTCACAATTTTCCATCTGATTCATATCCGGCTGTAGCCTTAGACAACCTTTCTCATTATCCACACCACCACCAACTATTGTTTCATCTGCAAACTTACTAATCATACCTCCTACATTCACAGATAAGTTAACACAAACAACATATCACAAACAGTAACAGTACCAAATCCCTGTGGCACACCACTAATCAAAGAATTCCAATGTGAAAAGCATCCTTCCACCACTACCCCGTCTCCTATCACAAGCTAATTTTGGATTCTATTTGCCAGCTCACCTTTGATCCCATGTGGAGCAGCCTACCGCACAAGACCTTGTCAAGTGCTTGTAGTTAACTGCATCGATGGGGTAATTGTTCAAAGATTAACTTCCACCAAAGAACAATTGTGATAGAAGGGGTCTGGTTGGCTATCTGTTCAAGGAAGAATGGCTCTCAGATCATCCTAGTATGGGATGGATGTAGAGGCAATTGGGCCCGGAAACTGGAAATGTTCAAAGTGGCAGAGGGCAAAGATGTCACAGGACTGGACAAGTGAAGAAAGAGCAGAGTGAGTAAAAGAAGAGAAAAATAAGTTATCTGGGACAAGAGCAAGCTGAAAAAAAATGGGTCTACCTGGACAATCCTAATTGTGAATCTCCTGGAGGTAGAAGCAACCTGTGTGGATGGAATATCTCTTGACAAAATTAAGTCAGTGACTGGGAGACAATGGCCTGATGCTCAGTGCTAGACTCAGAGTTGAGGGAAGGCAAGAGGTGCTCAAAGGCTAAGATTTGCCAAATCGTAACAGTAGCATTTTTGTCAGCATGTTTGATGATGACTTGAATTGGATCATAGTGGGCAGAGCACTGCCAGTTCAGAGAATGCAAAATCAAAAGTGAGTAAAATGGGTAGAAAATTTGAGAGAGTCAATGTCACATCAGTTAGTGATGGAATATACGCAGGGAGAGTAAGACGCCAGAAGAACTGATCTACTTAAATCAGTAATTCTGAAAATGGGAAAAAATGCCCAGTGCTGAATGACAATTCATGGGCCAAAGAAATGGCCATGGAGGGAAGGCAACGGAACAAGAATTCAACATAATGTTGAGCTTAGAATTTAACAAGATGGGATGCAGCAGGTGAAACTGAGGCCACTACTGAGAACTAGTCGTTGAGAATCAGAGAGGAAAGATCAGGAGAAAAACACAGCAAGGGATTGTGATAGGGGGATGAGATGTGTTTGAGGAAAGTCAAGGGGGAGAAGGATTCAGAGGAGCATGTTTAAAATTCAAGAATTGTTGAAGGTTGCAATTATTGAGAACTTTTATGTCTAAGAGAGAAAACAAAAGATTTTTTGTTGAAATACTAAATGCCAGTTCTGAGGGACTGCAGACAACCTCATGCCAGTTGAGTATGGGACATTTCCGTGTGCCTTCTCTCCCCACACCTCATGTAACCCTCCACCACCCCCCCCCCCCCCAACCAAGCTGCAACAATCAAGGGTTGGGCTGCACTGAGCAGATTCAGTCATTGAAACCAGCTGGCAGCCATTTTTCCTATGTCTGTTTACTCTCCAGTCATAGCTGTTTCTGTGATCCTCTACCACACTGTTTTTGCTCATTTCCAATTTACAAACAGTTTAGATTACAAACAGTTATCAGGAATGGAACCCTGCCGTAACCTGGGACTGCCCGTATTCTTCTATACTATATCCACAGACATGGTCTGATTTGCTGGGCATTTCCAACTTTGTAACAACTCTGCTCTGCATTCACAAATTTACATAGAGAAGTACAGCACTGTACTATTCGGCCCACAATGTTGTGCTGATCTCAATGCTGATTTATACTGGATGTCTTGCCCCTGTTTATCATCCATATCCTGCCATTCCCTTCATATTCACATGTCTATCTAAAAGCCTCAAACTCCACCAAACTGTCTGATTCCACTACTAACCCAGTAACCCAAAAAACTTGTCCCTCATGTTACCTTTATAGTTACCACCTCTAACCTTACAAGTGTGTCCTCTGGGTTTTGACATTTCTACCCTGGGGAACAGATTCTGACTGTCTATTTATGCCTCTCATAATTTTGAAGACCTCTCTCAGGTCTCCCCTCAGCTTCCAATGGTCTAGGGAGAACAACTCAAGCTTGTCCAACCTGTTCTTTTAGCTCATACCCTCTAATCCAGGCAGCATCCTGGTAAACCTCTTCTGCACCTTTTTCCAGTCTCCACATCCTTCCTATGATGGGGGTGAACAGAACTGCACACAATACTTTAATTGTGGTCTGGCTAAGGTTTTACGTGGCTGCAACACAACTCCCTTAATCTTACTATCAACATACCACTACCAACAAAGGCAAGCATTCCATACGTCTTCTTTACTACCTTATCCACTTGCATAGCCAATTTCAGTGCTCTCCCTTTCACTGTCCTCATTAATCTGTTACTGAGATGGGGCTGTCCTGGGTAACCCGGCTTAGCCTATCATATTCACTTTGTCCTATTCATCCCTGCCCAAGCTCTCAATATAGGACACGGGACAGTACAGCACAACGGGAACAGGTCCATGATGTTGTGTCAAATTAAACTAGTAATTAAACACCTAACTAAACTAATCCCTTCTGCCTACTTATTGTCCATATCACCCCACTCTCACGTGCTTATTTCAGAGCCTCATATACGCCTCTAATGTATTTGCCTCCACCACGACCCCTGGCAGCACATTCCAGGCACCCACTCCTGTGTAAAAATTTGCCCCGCACATCTGCTTTCAACTTGCCCTCTCTCATCTTAAATGCATGCCTTCTATTAGAT
>JARFYF010000055.1:36350497-36360904 GCA_030265395.1 Rhina ancylostomus
TGATCGATGATGTGGGCATGGTGGACCAAAGGCCTGTCTCCATGCTGCATTTCCCCATGACGCTATGGCCATTGACATTCTCTCCAGCACCAGTGCTCAGTGGCTGCAGTGTGCATCATCTCCAACACGTCTGCAGTTACTGACCTCGACTCCTCCAACAATACCCGACAAACCCTGACCCTCTGCCACCAAGAAGAACAGGGTCAGTGGGTTTTCTTTCCACCGTCCTGACTTGGAAATGTTTCACCAGTCCTTTCACAGTGTTTCGTCAAACTTCTGCAGTTCCCCCACCCCCCAACGTCACACTTAGAATGAGGCTCCGGCACAATTTTTGAAATGCTGAATGTAAGGCTGATGTATCAGGGGATGCCAGTAGAGGTGCCAGTGGAGGTGCCAGTGGAAGAACCAGTGGAGGCCAGTGAGGATGTCACGTGGAGATCTCAGTAGAGGTGCCAGTGGGTGCACCAGTGGATGTGCCAGCAGAGACGCCAATGAAGATATGTGGAGGCACCAGTGGAAGTGCTGGTGGGGACACCAGTGGCAATGACAGTGGAGGTACCAGTGGGGACACCAGTGGAAACCAGTAGAAATGCCAGTGGAGATACCACTGAATATGCCAGTGGAGGTGTAGGAGAGCTCTGCCTAGGATCGCCTCTCCAGTGGAGGTTACACTGGGTGGATCAGGAGCAATGGGAGTCCATGACAGGGCGGTCAGACTTCTGCTGGCTTCTCCAGGCAGGGCTCCACCCACACACTCGTTCCAAGTAACACGGCTGAGATGGGTGCAGCTTCACAGATTGAGCCCTCTACTTATCCATGAGTGCTCACAGCCCAGGGAGCAGGGGATTCTGCCGGAGCTGAGAGCACCTGGGAACACATGTAGGTGGATTTGTTGGGATTCAGGCTACACACCCGACTCTCTGGGCTGTGTACATGAATCCTCAGTGCACAGATTACGTGTGATCAATGAAATGGTCTCATGGCCGGCATCTCATATCAAGGAACACACATGCCAGGTTCACCCTGAGACCACCCACGGTGCGTGCTAGACCACGGGCGATTCCTCCTCTTGTTGCACGCTGCATCATTTCCCCATTATACAACCTGACTTCTCCAGTGGGGAGAGGTGGAAGTGGAAGAAGAGGAAGGCAGCAGAACTGCAGCAAAGAGATCTCCTACCTGGCTGCAGTTTATCGGTCCCGGGCTCATTCCCAGCCACACCAGATTCTGCCCACCACCCGCAGGCACAGCTTTTATCACTGCTCAGCTTCCACTGCTCTCACTTGCCAGCACCAGCACTTCACCCGGTCCCCACCCTATCACCGACTCACCCTCAGTACTTCCCACCTCCCTGCCTCCTTCTCCGAAACTTCATTTCAGTTTCTCATTCTTAATGTTCATTTCCCACTTCTGCCAGTTTGTTGAACAGAAACTGTTGAAGTATTAACCCCCCACTCTCTCTCCCTGATGTCTTCTGACGCACTGAGTGTTTCCAGCATGACCTGTTTTATTTCGGATTTGCAACATCTGCAGTATTTTGCATTTGGATTGCTCTGTTAGCCTTGTTCTGAGGTCAGCTCCCACTGTCAGCAGACAGCCTGTTGATTAGACATGCTTACTTTGTTTAAAATAGAGTATCAGGGCACTTTTTTTGTGCATGAAATGTATTTCCTTATTATTTCTTAATCTTGATTAGTCTGCATGATTTGGTTACAGTGTCCTCAAAGACAGGAAAGACAGAATTTAACAGTGCTTCAATGAGCTGGGAACGTGCAGGTTAGTTAACACACATGCACATCAATATGCTGCATCCGTTGGCAGTTAAGCACCATTCCCATAAACTACTGAGCGCTCAGCCAATGACAGGAAAGTTGCTCGCTGTGGGGGGCATCAGTGATGGAAGCATTCGAACTTCACATTCACACCCAGCTCCCCCTTACCCCCGGCAATTGTGGGCAGAGTACAAGGGGCTGAGTCAGAAAGCCGCCTCCTCACAGCACTGTTGGTGTCCTTGTTGCCTTCAGCTTCTTCACTTTACACCTTCAGGAATGATCCCTCAGGGAAGGGCACCTTCATCCTTCAGAAGAACTGAAAACTGTCTGGAACAGGTTAAGGGAAGCACAGTGAATCTCTGGAAGGCAGATGGCATGGTCCCCCAAATTATTCTTGAGTCATGGAGCCTAAAACGCTCGTTCTTTTTGGAAAAATCTTCCACAGTTTCAACTTCGAACAGCCCATTTAAATGTACTTTGTGATTCAATAATAATGAAATCAGGCAAAGTGTGTAACTGTCAGCTGACCTTTAAACATTCATTCTGCATTACTGGCCAAAATCAAAATGGGTCCCATTTACTCTTGGAAAGTTGTTAAAGCATTTCCAAGCCTTGTCTGTTTCTATTAACAGGAAAATGTCAAGTAGTTTGTAAAAAAAAAGTAAAACCACTCAAGGTAAAACTATGAAGCATGCCCTAAGTGCATTTGGAAAGTCTGCTGTCAATCTACATCTGTCCACAGTCTAACAGTAACTGAGTTGGGCATTTTTTTGTAAACTGCTCTGAATCCCATAACCCTTCACTTCACACCTTCATTGATTCGGCTGATCCCATTTCAGTTCAACTTGTGTCCTAAAGTACCACTCTACTTATTTAATGGCCTTGGCCTTGCATCCTTCATTGAGTGTGCCAGCCTCAATATATCCACTTTCTGCATCTTAACTGAGTGACTCAAACCAGCTCCATTTATACTTGTGGCCTGAAGCCTCCAGGGGACTCCCTTCAATAACAGGACCAGTTAAGTACAGCATCTGGATCCTGAAGAAAAGCCCATTGAAGAGATCCTGTGAGACACTGGTAGATAGATGATGATCAAAAGCACTCTTTGCCCTGTTTAATGCATTCACCAGGGTTAGAGATGATAAAATCTGAAGGTTGAAATGCCACATAATGGAGTTGTGTAAGGCACAATTCATGCTCATGACACTGGTGCATTTTCCTGAAAAACAACCATGTTCCCTTAACACAGTAACGTCACAAGGCTCTTCGGAGGAACATTATCAGCAACATTTGACGTAGGTTAATAAACTGGCCAATAGCTAGGTATTTAGCAGCCTGTTAGATGAGGATCGAGAGATGAAGATATTTTGGGAGCAATGCCAGAGCTTCTAAGGCTCCAAGTTGTTCGAAGCTTGGCTACCACTGGTGGGTGTTACACCAGGATTAACAACAGACAGAATTACTGTAACAGGCTTCATGTGGATGAGGCGTTTTGATCCCAGGATAGAAACGTAACCCAGGAGATGTTTGTTGCTGAATTTTAAACATGCCAGCATGACATTCCTCTGACAAGGGAACACATAAATAACACATCTATCTGGTAACAACACTATTGTCAAATATCCACCTGTTTGTCTTTTAGTGTTGAATATTGCCGGGTGTGGTTAAAGCTGTTTACCCTCCGGTCTTGTTTCCTTGTTTACATTCATCCAAATAAACAACCACTTTTGAACATTGCAGCACTGTGAAAATTTAAACACAAATTCCTGATGCAGCATTTACTTTGGTAAAGTGTTCATTAAAGTCATGGACTCACACAGCACAGAAACCGCCCCTTCAGCACAACTGGTCCCTGCCGACCACTATGCCCCATCCAAGCTAGTCCCATTTGCCAGCATTTGGCTCGTAACCTTCTAAGCCTTTCTGATCTACGTACCTGTCTTTTAAATGTGGTTATTCTACCTGCCTCAACCACTTCCTCTGGCAACTCGTTCCACATAGATACCATCCTTCGTGTAAATAAAGTTGCCCCTCAGGTTCCTATTAAGTCTTTCTGCTCACACCTTAAACTTATGCCCTCTAAGTTCTTGATTCCCCCAACCCTGAGTGCATTCACCCTATCAATGCCCTGCGTGGTTTTAAACACATCTATAAGATCAACTCTCAGTCACCTAAGTTCCAAGGAATAAAGTCCCAGCCTCTCCAACTCTCTCTATAACTCAGTCACTCGAGTCCCGGCAATATTCTTGAATTATCCTTCTAAATCTTTCCTGCACATCTTTCCTACAGCAGGGCGACCAAAACTGAACACAATACTCCAAGTGTGGTCTCACCAGCATCCTGCACAACCGCACCGTGACCCCTCAACATTTATACTCAGTGTCCTGACTGCCCAAGGCCAGAGTGCCCAAAGCCTTCTTCACCACCCAGTCTACCTGTAACACCACTTTCAGGGAACCATGTACTTGTACTCCTAGGTCCCTCTGTTCTACAACACTCCCCTGGGCTGCACTGTTCAATGTGAAAGTCCTAAGCTGGTTTGACTTCCCAAAATGCAAAACCTCACACTTATCTGAATTAAACTCCATTTGCCATTCCTTGGCCCACTGACGCAGCTGATCCAGATCCTCCTGTAATTCCTGATAACCATCTTCATTCTCCATTATGCCACCTATTTTAGTGTCATTTGCAAACTTACTAACCATGCCTTGTACATTCTCATCCAGATCGTTGATGTAGACGACAAACAACAATGGGTCCAGCACCAACCCTTAGGGACACCACTAGTCACAGGCCTCCAGTCCAAGGAACAACCTTTCACCATCACCTTCTGCTTTTTACCATCAAGAACGTCCCATCTACAAAACATTATCTTGGGATGAGTGCACTCCCTCCCTCCCATTTACTGGCTTTGTCAGTTAGTCAGCTGGAACTGAACACTCCAGGATTTCAATCCCTCCACAGTCGATGGAATTTTCTCATTAATCCTATTTCCAACAATTTCCATTTTTATTTCAGATTTCCAGCACTTGCAGAAGGCAGTTTTTCATATGTTTTTCTCTCTTGCTCCTTCAGCACCTCACGCCCTGGCTGTGTTAATCATCCTTTACAGATCACATCCATTGATCTTTACATTTTCTGCCTCACATTACATTTCCACTGGATGGTCAAAGAATGCTTGTTACTCAATATAATGAAGTATAATCATATTCCATTAGATTCATAAGATATAAGAGCAGAATTAGGCCATTCAGCCCATCGAGTCTGCGCCACCATTCGGTCGTGGCTGATTATTTTTCACTCTCAACCCCATTCTCCTGCCTTCTCCCCATAACCTTTGACTACTCAAGAACCCATCAACCTCCGCTTTAAATACACCCAATGGCTTGGCCTCCACAGCCGTCTGTGGCAATGAATTCCACAGATTCACCACCCTTTGACTGAAGAAATTCCTTCTCATCTCTGTTCTGAAGGAACATCCTTTTATTCTGAGGCTGTGCCCTCTGGTCCTAGACTCTCCCACTACTGGAAACCTTGTCTTCTTTCTAAACTACTCAGTGAAAAGTCAGCTAGTTTGTACAAAGGAGATTGGAACCCATGCAAGGAGCATTGACAGAGTCATATAGAGCACAGGAACAGGTTCTTCAACCCATTGTGTTGGTGTTAGCCATCATGTATCGATCTATACTAATCCCATTTTCCAGCATCCAGCTTGTTGCCTTCTATGACATGGCATTTCAAGTAATTACCTAAACATTTCTTAAGTGTTAGGAGAGTGTGAGAGTACCTGCATTTACCACCCTTTTCAGGAAGTGAACCTGTACAGTTGGCTTAAGACACTATTTTTGAAATGGTGAGAAGGTTGGAACCAGGGAAGGATCGAGAGCTGTGGGACTCCAACTACAGGCCTCACGAAACAAAACTTGTACCACATTATTAAACAGGCTAATTGAATGTCATCCTTTTCCTCCAGAGTGCTGGATTACAAAGGAGTGGTATATGTGGCAGTTCTATAATGGTCTAGTTTGACTTAATTTACAAAACAGCAATCAGCTCCACATGCCACAGCTCAGGAAGGGTTAATGGGCCTTGACAGAATGCAGCAGAGAACCCCTCACACCTAAAGTAAAAGGTCTAAAAGTAAAAAGAGGACAGGTTGGGAAGAGAAGATCAAGGGGTGATCTAATTAGAATGTCTGAACTATTAAAGGAGTCAGTCAGGTAGAGAGAAATTATTTCCTTGGTGGAATTCAATAAGTTATGTGAAGCAGAGGTGTCAAACCTATCAGAGACCTGGCAGCTGGATGGAATTAAGATACAGATCATCTGGAGTCTAATTGAACGTTAGCACTCTGCTCTTTGGACAAAAGGAATGACTATGTTTCAAGGAGACACCATCCAGTAAGTCTGAGAAGGATACTCTACTTAAATATCTTTTCTGTCTTCAGAAGCTGGCAATTTGCCATGTATCAAACAATTCAGTATGCCCATGAATATTCCAGATTCAGAAAACAATTTGGTGGATTTTGATGAACTGGGAGTTCTGTAGAAAGAAATACCTGTTTAACATCTCTTCATTTCCTTATTCCCCACATAATTTATTTGTCTCAGATTCCAAGGGACCCATATACCTGCTACCTAATCTCTTCCTTATTGCATGCACGTAGAAGCTCTTACAATCTAGTTTAATTACTGGTTTACTGCTGTATTATGATCTCTTCCTCTTCATGGATAGTCAAAGGATATAGTAGGATACAGTTCATTTGCAGATATGGGCAGAGGAAGGCAGATAGAGTTTAATCCGGGCAAGTATCGGGTCTTGCACTTTGGGAGATCAAATGTAAGGGGAACGTACACAATAAATGGCAGGACTCTTAAGAACATTGATGTACAGAAGGATCTTGAGGTCCACGTCTATAGATCTCTGAAAGTGGCAAAACAAGTAGATAAGGTGGTAAAGAAGGTGTATGGCATGCTTCTTGCTTTCATTGGTCCGGGCATTGAGTATAACAGTAAGGAAGTCATGTTGTAGCTGTATAGAACTTTGGTTAGGCTGCATTTGGAATATTGTGTGCAGTTCTGGTTGTGTCATTACAGGAAGGATGTGGAGGCTTTGGAGAGGGTGCAGAGGAGGTTCACCAGGATAGTCCCTGGATTAGAGTGTTAGCTATAAGGAGAGACTGGACAGACTGGTATTGTTTTCTCTGGAGTGTCAGAGGTTGAGGGGAGATCTGATAGAAGTTTATAAAATAATGAAAGGCAGAGGTATCTCGAGTAGGTAGACAGAGTCTCTTTCCCAGGGTAGAAATGTCAAGTATTAGAGTGAATAGCTGTAAGGTGAGGGGGGGGGAATGTTTAAGGGAGATGTGTGGGGCAAGTGTTTTACACAGAGTGGTGGATGCCTGGAACATGCTGCCAGGGGAGGTGATGGAAGCAGATATCATAGTGACATTTAAGAGGCATTTAAGACAGACACATAAACATGAAGGGAATAGAGAAACATGGATCACGTGCAGGCAGAAAGGATTAGTTTAATTTGGCATCATGGCCGTCTCAGCCATCATGGGAAAGGGCCTGTTCCTGTGCAGTACTGTTCCATGCTCTACGCACTATGTATACATGTATATATAAATATGATACATTTCTTAGAGTGTCCTTTCAAAAACAAATTTAAATCCCCATGTATTTCTCTGAGTTCTAATATGTTCCTTATCTACATGCTTATTACACTTGTTGGCAAGATTGAGTCCTTATGTTTGGATCTCTTTCCCACAGAGATTTTAATCCTGTAGAAAAGATATTCAAACACAATTATTCTTTGACTGTTCATCACTTTTAAGCTAATTTTCTTAGTCTATTTGCCAAAATACCCCCTGTATCATTTTATGATCTGTAAAGTTTTAGACCCTACTTTAGTGTTTAGCCTCATCACCCTCAAATTTAATATGAAAATCTGTTTTATTATTACCCTTCCCCAGAGAATTATTTACTATGTGTTCCAATTGTTCTTTTTAATTACATAATACTAGATCTAAAACAGTTTGTTCCTTGGTGGTTTGTCCAAGGATTATTTTGGACAAAACTAGACTTGAATGCATTCCCTGAACTTTTCCTTCGAACTGTTTCCATGAATTGTCTTTGCCCAATCTATTTGAAGGTTTAATTTCCCCACAGTTATTGCTTTACACCATTAGTAGCTCCTCCCATTTTCTTATTTACACTCTTTCAAACACTGAAGCAAAGATTGATAGGTTCTTGATTGATAAAGGGGTTAAGGGTTACAGGGAGAAGGCGGGAGAATGGGTTTGAAAAAAATCAGTCATGATTGAATGGCAGAGCAAACTTGATGAGCCAAATGGTCTAATTCTGCTCCTGTACCTTATGGTCTATAACTTCTGTTAGTGACCCTATATATTCATAATTTATCAGAAGTTCCAATTGTGAAATGGTACCCTTGGAATTTTTTTATAAGCTGAGTCATCAAATGCTACTTATTTTCTTAAATGCTTGAGCATGAATCAGCAATTATCTCCTTGGAAACTGTCTAGCCTATACCATGAAAATATTAAAGAGGGTAATGTTTTCTTTAGTCATTTGCAGTAATTTAAAATCACTCATCGCTGTGGAAGACCAGATGTTCTCAACAAAGATGTTAACATTGTTTGTCAACCTGTATTGGCTAAGTTAATAAAACTGCATCACCATTCATAATTTGACTAAAGAGTAACTTCTCATGCAAAAAGGAGCAAAGTTCTGTTGGAGGCTACATTACATTGGATCATAGAGCATTTTGTGTTGTACAAATGAATTAAAGTTAGTTTCAGCATTGGTAACCATGAAACTGCTGAATTCTTGTACACCTCCATTTGTTCATTCATCTCCCTCCAGAGGAAGAGTCATACAGTTATACAGCATGGAAACAGGACCTTTGGCCCAACTTGTCTATGCTGACCCTTCTGAACTAGTCCCATTTGCCTGTATTTGGCCCATATCCCTCTAAATATTTCCAATCTATGAACCCGTCCAAATGTCTTTTAAACATTGTAATTGTACCTACCTCGCCAACTTCCTCTGGCAGCTTGTTCCATACACCCACCACCCTTTGTGTGAAAAACTTGCCCCTCAAGTCCCCTTTAAATCTTTCCCCTGAAGAAGATCTGCTGTCCTTATCTGGACTCAAGACTTACCAATATGGTTGACTTGTAACTACATCCTCAATTCTGGGAAGTTGGGAAGCTGGGAAGTTGGTGACATCACCAGTAATATCCATGTGTTACAAAGGGCTAAGTAACAAAAGAATGAATTTTGGTAGAATCTTGGTACAACCAAAACAAAGCAATTTCAAGCAGTTTTCCAAATCAAACTCTGTTATTTGTGTTGTGTGCAAACAGTATGCTGAATGGGGCTATGAGTTAAGTGAGGAAGCTGAATTAACAGGTGTGTTTACACTGGTGTGGTGCATTGCGTTTAGACCTTCAAGGTGCTTGAGGGTCTTTCTGTCTTTGATAAAATCACCTCCATTCTTGGTTTGCAGTGGAGCAGTGCCTTGGACATTTAGGTCATAGCTGGCCTTGTCATTGCTAAGGAATCTGTGCATGTTGTGGTTATCAGGAAATTGTTGGAATTCCTGTGTTTTCTCCACCTACTGTATGGTCTTTAGGTCAGGAGTTGTCTGTGGAATCTTGGCCTTCAGGTGCCTGTGGAGTTGTGGTTGTGGTTAAGTAGCTCCTGGACCCTCTCTTCATTCTTTTCAAACTAATCCTCATTCTATCTGTCAGAGAAGCTAGTAGTCTTTTCACAGGTGCTAATTATGGTGGACTTCAGGACAGACCAGTTGCTATGGACATTCGGTGGCTCCTTACTGAGGTCTTCAGGTTGCCTGCAAGGACCTATCTGAGAAGGGCTATCCTTGTGGGGTTCTTGAGACCTTCAACAGTGTTTTCCTTGTGAGAATGTTTTTGTTTCCGATGCAACAAACAAAATGCAGTCTCTTGTGGCTCCATCTGCAGTGTCTTGTGTTCTTGTTTCTCCTTTTTGTTTCTGATGTTGCTTTGGCAGTGGTCAATCCACCAGTCATGGGTGTGGATGATGCAAACATTGTTACAGTTGCTCCCTCAGATGATGACGTAATCCAACAGGTGCTCATGGATTGTGGGTGTTGCCATGAGTTCATGTGCTTGTCTTTCTGGCAAAACAGGGTTACTAATACTGTACTCCAAGCATTGTGTTGGGAGGAGCACTCCTCTGGAGTTATAACTACATTCACATTAAGAACTCAAGTAAATTAACACATCAGTCATGAACTTAGAAGTCTACTTAATAACTTATGTACACACATATATAAAAATAACAAATCTAAGTGCATCACAGGTTCTTAATCCAGATGTGGCCAACACCTTCCAAACACCTGCTCCAGATGCTGCTGATGTTGATGGATCACGCTCCCAAGATCTTTCATGGCACCTCATCAATTTTGTGTCTAAACTTCACTTTGGTCCACTCTGGAGAGCATTCCTTCAGAATCTTCTTGTTGTTTGGCTTTCTGATCTTCCTTATAGATCATTATAGGAAGGATGTGGAAGCTTTAGAGAGAGTGCAGAGGAGATTTACCAGGATGTTGCCTGGATTGGAGAGCA
>JARFYF010000055.1:36691393-36704875 GCA_030265395.1 Rhina ancylostomus
CCAGCATGGAATCCATGTGCTGGACAACAAGGCATTAATGGAGCCAAATTGAGGGCCAGAACTCAGAACCGTGACAGTTCAGCCCAAGAATCTCACGGAACTGGACGTGTTTTGAAAGGAAGAATCGGCAAAAATGCCCCAAACTAGAAATGAAAGACTGTTGTCCAGCTGCAGAGCATTTGCGAGGTATGATACTTGCCAAATGGGGTGTAATTAAGTCCCGACCATGCAGGGTGCCCGAACCTTTGCTTCGGGCCCTTTTCCTTTTTGTTATTTTGGAACTGTAGATGATGGAAATTTAAAAAAAGTAATCTTGCTTGAAATATTAAAGATATGTGTCATCTTTATGCCTTTGGGAAATCAGGTCATCTTTTACTCGCCTAGCTATTCTTAATAACATCATCTTTGACCGGGGTGCCCAAACCTTTGTATGCAACTGTAGAAATAAGAAGTGGACGGTTAGCATTGTCGGGCTATATTATACACTCTCAAATACATAGCGGGAACTTGAGGTGCGAAAGTGTCGATGAATTGCACGTCGATGTGAGAACAGCAGGGCAGTTCGAATGGAAGAATTCTATTTTCCCTGTATCAGACGGACGACCCAAAATGGTCTGGCTGAGGCGAAATTTTTGCGGAGCATCCAAGACAGTTTGATAACACAATATATTGAGGAAACAACTCGGGAAGGAGCTATGCTGGACCTCCCCTTCGTCTAAATAATTCAAGTGGCAGTTGAGGACAATTTGGGTCCAGTGACTACAATGCTATTCGTTTTTAAATAGTTATGTTGAAATACAGGACACGTCCACAGGATAAAGCCCTGAACTGGAGCAGGACCAAATTTGAATGCAACAGGATGGATCCAGGTGGGATCCACTTGGTAACTCTCTGAAGGCAAAAGAACAGTTGGCAATTGGGAGGCTTTTAAAAGGGTCATACGCAGAGTCCAGGGGCAACATGTTCTTGCCAGAGCGAGGGAAGACATTCCAAGTGTAGTGAACCCAGGCTGACGAGCAATATCGAGGCTTTGGTCAGGAAAAAGAAGGACGCGGACATCGCGTTTAGGCAGCTGGGTACGAATGAATCCCTTGCCGAACATCAGAAGTTTAAGTCCAGGCCAAAGAGGGAAATCAAAGGGCAAAATGTGGGTGTGAAATAGATTTGGCAGGCAGGGTTAAAGATCATCCAAGAACTTCTTCAGTTATATGAACAGTAAAATGGTGACAAGGGAGAGACTGGGTCCGCTTGAAGACCATGGGGGCGCTTAAGTGCGCAGCCGAAGGAGATGGCTGCGATTTTCGAAGTCCGTTTCTCTTGGGTGTTCACTAAGAATACCATGGATGCCAAATAAATGACGGTAATAATCAGTGAGGTCCTGTATCAAATGATTATTACAAGGCAGGATATATTTGCAGACTTGAAGCAAACTGAAGTGGGCAAATCCCCAGCGCTTGACCAAGTGCACCCCGGACCTTATGGGAGGCCAGGGGATAAATCGCCAGGTTGGAGATATTTCCTCCATCGTCAGCCACAGGCGAAGTTACAGAAGACTGGGGCCGTGGCTGATGTTGCTCTATTGTTCAAGATGGGCAGCAAGGACAGGCCGCGTAATTACAGGCCGCTGATCCTCACCAGTTGGAGGGAAGTTACTGGACGGAAGTCGAAAGGACAAGATTTGCCATCGCTTGGACAGTCAAGACATGTGCAGGAATAGTCAACACTGATATGTGCGTGAGAGGTCATGTCTGACCAAACTTCTGGAGATTTTTGAAGAGGTAAAGAAGGGGATAGGTGAACGCAGTGGAAGTTGACCATCCAGTCTTTAGCAACGCCGTTGATAAGGTCTCACATGGCAGGCTGATCTGGAAGCTTCCTTCGCATGGGATCAGTGGGAGAAGGCGAGGTGGACTCAGAATTGGCTCAATGACAGGAAGTTTGGGTTTATGTTTGAAGGTCAACTCTCTGATTGGAAGCCTGTGACGAGTGGTGTGCCCCAGGGGTCAATGTTAGGATCTGTGTTGTTCATTACGTATGTAAATGATTTGGATCTGAATGTGCATGGCCCAGTAAGCAAGTTTGCTGATGATTGTAAATGATGGGGCCTTGTTGATATTTGAAGCAAGTTACAATGAATTACAAAGAGAACTTGAGTTATGGAGATGGGCTGAGGAATGGCAAATGCTTTTCAATTCAGACAAGTGCCAAGTAATTAATTTTGGATATTCAAACCAGGACAGGACTTGTACACTGATTGGCAAGGAACAGAGAGCGTTGTGGAAAAGAGGGACCTGGGAGACCAAGTGCGGAGTTCGCTGAATAATGCCGCTCAAGAAGACAGGGTGGTGAAGAAAGCGTTCGGCATTCTCGTCTTCATTAGCCAGAGCAACGAGTTTAGGAGTAGCGACGTTTTTTTGCAGTTATATAAGTCGTTGGTGAAGCTGCACTTGGAATATTGAGTCCAGTTTAGTTCATCCTGTTAGCGGATAGACATTGTCAAGCTGGAGAGGGTGAAAAAGAGATTTACGAGGACGTTACCTGCACTGGAGGGCCTGAGTTAGAGGAAGAGGTTGTCCACGCTGGATATTTATTCATTGGAACACAGAAGAATTAGGGGTATGGATGAAGTGGACGGTCATAGTCTTTACTCCAGGGTTGGGGAGTTCCAAAACTAGAGGCACAAATGCAAGATAAGAGAGGAGAGATTTCAAAGAGACCTGAGAGGCAACATCGTTGCACAGAGGGTACAAGCTGCCAGACGAAGTGACGAGGCAGGTACAATTACTGCATTTAAGAGGCATTTTGTTAGGTAGATGGAGTGGAGGGTCTTGGACAGTTATCGGCCGAACAAGGGCAAATGGGACGATCGATGATGATAATGTGGTCACAATGGGTCTGTTGGGCCGCACGGCCTGTTTACATTTATGTGATTATTTATTTCTCTGAGCAGTCATCAACTTACGTATTTATCTATTTATGTTTTTTATTTATGGATCCATCTATCCATCTATTTAGTTTTCTGTTTATTTTTTATTTCTTTCGACAAAGTGTGATTGCGAAACGATGGGGAATGGTTGGATGATATTAATATTGGTCTATCAGACACTGACACTCAAAGGATTTGATTTTTGTTCAAAGAAAAGACAGAAATATGAAACAAATAGTGTATGTGACGTTTTATCCTGAAGAAGACCTCGGAAAAAAAAACCCTGACTAGATATCGCAGGTCAGAGTTACTGTGAATTTGCAGTGGAAGAAATTGACTTTGGTTAACAAACATTATTTCAGCAACATATTGGAATGGATATCAATAAAATCCGTGGATCAGACAGCCATTTTACACGAGTTTGAAAGCGGTGCCCATTGAATGGAATAAGCAGCACTTTTATCTTCGATAACAAGCATAAAAACGGCAGAGCAAGTCACGTCGACGGACTGGAGCAAACGGAACCTTGTGATTCAAGAAACGAGGGAAATGGAAACGGGGATTCACTGAGATGTTTGTGTGAGGGATATTCGGAGACATTTCGCAATGGTGTCTGATCAGGGAAGTTGGAGAACGATCATACATTCGGAAGAACCATTATGGGGTTATGGACGTATTATTACACAATTATGTGAGAGATTAGAAACTTTCTGGGTTTGAAATAGGGGCATCAGGTAAGGGAGATCTCTGGACGTTGTATGTTTGTATTTTCGAGACAACTTTAGACGGAAGACACAAAAGGTTCGTCAACATAATTCGAACGCGTGTTACTGCGGGTAATGTACAGTTTTGAATGCGTGAATGTATTTCTACCGTTCTTCCAGTTTGGTGACTGTGATCCCGGCTGGCCGCTCAAAACCCACGGCAGTAGTCTGACATGTCCACTGTATCAAAATTAGTTGGTGATACAATCTGTTGGCAATAAGGGTTGTGAGGGGAATGCAGAGATCGTATATACAGTCTTAAAGTTTCCCGAAGGATGGCGCACATGTAACACACAGGACCTTGGTCAACAGTATGTCTGCTTGTCTATTCTTGCCATTGATGGCAGGATATCCTGGCGATGGAGAGGACGCAACAAATGTTCTCCAGCTTCATCTGTGGGAGCTGTGTTTTTCCCTTTGAGGAAAGCAGAGTGAACGATGCACCTTCCTGAGATTCGCAGAAAGTAAATAATGTATTGATGCACACAACATTCAGACATCGACTGACAGTTATCACGCGTCGGTTGTTCTGGACCGAAGTGACATTGAAAAGATAGGATTTCTGCAATGGCTCACATCTACTTCTACTTCTGATGTTTCATGTTCACATGCAGAGATCCCTTGAAGTACCCAACAGAGAATCAAAGCACGTGGTTGAAGTGCTAACAGCAGAACATCCGGGACAGAGGGAAAACGCGTGAATGAGGCTTTATTTAGAAATGATGTGATTGAGTTGCAATGTCACAAATTATACCTGACATAATGTTCACACTGGTTCCAATGTTGTCACCACGCTTATCTACGGGAGAGATGCGATGTGCGGCTTCTCCGCATCTGTCAATGCACAGCAAAGATAAGTATAAAGCGAGAGGATTTACCCTTTGGGGCTGGGGAATCGCAAGTGATCTCCCACACTGCAGTGGTATCTGTCCAAACAATGTGATCCCATTTCCTGCTCTCAGCAAGGAACTGAAAGTGATGTTGAGACCGGGAATCGAGGGCAGTTCCCACTTCACCTACTTCAGATGCTGATGCGAGGCAGTGAGACGTCGATGAGACGGAAAGGATTTCCGATGTTGGGAAGTTCTCCGAATTTCTTTCAATTTAATAATTTAACAATTCGAGAAAACGGGAATTTGACCTTGTTCTTCAGCTGTTCTCTGAACTTCGCCTGTGTTATGGCATAAATAATCGTGTTTGTGCAGCAACTCAGCTGCTGTAGCATGAACCCAAGTTCTTGCACAATAAATTGGGGACGATACACCTGATTCCCCAACCAGAACATTCGGTCGAAAATTAACCTGAATGTTAACAGCGCCCATAGCAGTATGAAATTCCCCGAGATAGCAAATAGTAAAATGATGGATTTCCTTCGGCTCTCCATCTCCGGATCTTTAGGATTTCCCAAACCACCAGCACAGCGGAGTCGAGCACGGGCTCTGCTGACGACTAAAATGTTTCTGACGGTGAAAGCGTTCAGAAGCAGAATGAGCACAAATGGGACACAGGGGGTGAGGACGTAATGAAAGATCTCGATTGCTCCCCACATCTGTGAAACATGAACTCTCCTTTCCACAGCACAAAACGAGGGGTTATTGCCAAGGAGATACATTTTCCGACGTATAACGTACCAAGTCGTGTCCTTTAAACAGAAGAGCGCCGTTACCGTTCCGAGAACGACAGTCGCCGTTTTCTCGGTACAATACGTAGTTTTCAGCTTTTGACAGCAGATGGCCACAAATCGATCAAATGTGAAAGTGACGGTGAACCAGACGGAACAGTCTGTTGCTGCGTAAAGCAGCACAGAATGGATGTTACACACGGGGAGGAACCGCACAAAACGGAACTGCTCCGAGAAGACAATGGGAATGTTCCTTAACATGAGATCGAAGATAACGACCAGGAGATCCGCCGCTGCCATTGCGACCATGTAGCGAGTGACACCCCTGGAGAGACCGCACTTCCCCTGATTCAGGATCACGATCACCACGAGGTTCACTTGGAAAAGGGAAAAACAAACAGCAAACGTGCATCAGGCTGGAAGAAATAACCCGAACAAGCCGAGATACATCTGTGACGGATTGCCAACAAAAGGAACGCAAAATGGAACGTTAAATGCCGCAATAACAGGCAATGCATTATGCACATCATATACGCACCGTAGAAGGAAAGAACATCCGAATAATAACAGATGACAAGATTCTCAGCTCTTTATCAAAGGACTTTTTTCAGAGCCGTTTGCGAAACTCTTTGTGTTGGGGAGCAATTAATGAATGTGCAAATCGGATCTGAGATGTCTGATTGGTAGGAACCGAAAATGATAAGATTCCAGTGAGAACAGGACGGATGCGTTGGAGTGGAGAATGACCAGGAGCGAAGCACTGGTCAACAGGAAGAGAAACATTACATTGCTGGTAGGGTGAAAGCACAAACGCCAAAGCGCGTTCTGCTGTCAGGGTAAACGGACAGAAGGAGCTGAATGTCTGCAGGTTCGCAACGTGAAAAACAAGTGACGATGAAATACATTGCAGAATCAACTCCTGAATCAAAATCACTTCCACGTTAACTGCGAAGAAATGAAGAGAGTAAACAACAAGTAAAGAAGTACACGTTAGAAATTAGAGGGACAGTAGCGCAGTAATTCTGAAATGGAGAAGGTTTTGGAGTGAAACAGAGATTGACAACATTTCTGGAATGAACTGGTTGGCAGATGCAGATCCACCACGGCCGCCAAAGCTTGAGCAGTTGTTGCAATAAAATCAACAGTAAAGTCCGAACTCACAAGGTCGTCTTCAGCCACTGATTTTTGCGACGTAAATAACAAGCAAATTTTAAGAAAAAATAAAACAGTAACTGGACATTAACACTTACCAGAAATACAAATAAAGGCGAGCATAGGGTAGAATACCTTCTGTTTGTTCCGAAATGCTTCTTTCGTGCGGATTATTTCCCCAATTGCTTCAATAATGCTCGATGACAGCACGTCTTCTCTTCCATTCATGTCGGGCAGTACCGTTGATGGAGCTGTGACACTTACCGTATGAGGTGCCACAATGCCGGCAGCTCCTCAAATAGAGAATGTAAGAATCCCGTGACATCATCAGGTTTCACGGCAATTAGTTTCAACTCCAGTCAGTGAACAAGCATTACAGATGTCTGCAATGGGCAGACACCTGCAGACAGGACAGTTAATTTGAAATTAAAATAGTGACATAGGAATCAAAAGAAGATCGGGAAACCAACGGACTTTCGTGTTGAAAAAATAAAATATAGCAGGCGAATAAACAGTTAACTAAAGGAATAAAGAAGTAAACACATAGATATCCAGCTATGTTGCTTCTTTCTTCATTCTATCCACTGGGATATATGGTTTTGAATTTGACTTTCATTTAAAGATTGTGATGGAGGTATGGAAGGTGCAGAAAAGATTCACAAGGAACTTGCTGGGTCTGCTGGTTTTGCTGTTAGGAATTCCGAGATAGGCTGGAAAGTCTTTTTTTCCCTGAAGGGCGAGGTTTGAACTGATCGACGTATTGAAAATCATGAGGGGCGCAGATAATGTCAACAATCCTTTTGCCACGGAAGGGAGTCTGCAGCAAGGGGGCAAGGGCTTAAGGTGACAGAGGAAATATTAAAAGGGAATATGCACAACATGTTATTCACACAGCCGTGGTGGACTGTGAAGGAGTGGTCGAGGCGGGTACAATTACAACGTTTAAAATACATTTGAACAGGAACGTGGATGGGAAAATGCAGAGAGATATGGGGCAAACACGGGAAAGTGGGACGAGCTTTGGTGGGCACTTCGGTCGCTATCGACTTCTTGGGACATGCTTCCGTGTTGTTTAACACCATGACTCTGTGACTCTTTGCTCTACAACGTTTGTACTTCTCAAAATGGGGGTTCACGTTGATGAAGCCATTGGAAATGCTGATTGTAACTTGCGTGCACGCGTGCGGGTATTTCGTTCCCTGAATCTTCCATTGACCTCAGACCGACCAAGGACAAAAGCAATCATTGTCGAATTAACTTGCCACATGCTTTCAGTCGACACTGTCTGCGGTGAGACTTTACGGAACAGATTGCAGGCTCTATCTGTGCGGGGGGTGTACAGTGAATGACAAATTCTGTATTTACTGATGACAGAGGAGGTGCTGCAGGTTGACTCCTCACATGCATCACTTCTGTGGGGTGAGTGAGAGTCCGGAAGTGTGCAGGCGGGGACACAACAATGGATACTAGAATCGCTCTTCGGTTCTTGTTTCTCTGCAGTGAGAGCAAGAGAAAATCTGTACTTGCAGGGTAAAACGACGGTCTGACAAACTTAGTCCGAATTCACACGAACAGAAAAGATATGTTCTTACAGAAGAGACTGATCACTTCAAATGTCATTGGAAGACGGAAGCAAAGGCGTCCTTCGTCTCTTCAGTTTGCTTGTATGGTGCAAGTTCCAATCCGCTGGTTCGGAGCTTGGGAATTCGGTCGTCTCGGTCAGTTCCATTGAAACATTCTCCTCAGGAGCAGTAACGACACTCACCCACCATTTTAGTTTCCTCACCGTTACATTATCACTGCTTCACTCAGATGTTGTTCATCAGAGGAGAAAGTTCAGTCGTGGAAGAAGAAAGAGTCTTGCTCATCTGAACAGCTGAATATTGGACCCAGTCATGTGAATAGAGTAAGAAATGCTGCCTACTTACAGTACATGGGGTAGAGAAATATCTTATCTGCACTTAACAAGGGAAGTGAACGGAAAACGGGGCCTTCCGTTCCCGGTGGAGGTATTAATGACGCCTCCTCAGAATTCTCATTTTCTGGAATAATGTGCAGCACACCGCCGAACAAACAACAACGAAAATGCTCAGATGCTGCAAACATGGACTTTTCCTTCCTCTTGATGATGGTGGATCAATTTATGCAGGTGTATTTTCTGCGTGAAACCCTGACAATAAATGCCAAGAGAACCCTTGATCATCTCGCGACAATGCATAGAAAACATACCGCAATATCCCATGCGTAGTCAGCTCGCCTTCGGAATCTTTCAGCTTCCAACCTTGTCAGTGAGAGTCGGCCCGGAGAGTGTTATGGTTCTTCCTGATTTCCACTACGACTAGAACACTTATAAGAACATTAGAAAGAAGAAAACGGATCATGGAGATGTAAAATATTCACATAAATCTGAAATTCCTCTTCCCGTCACCGTAAATACACTTGTGTATCGGTTGATGATTTAGCTCGGTGACCAACTGAACCCTCAGCAGTTAACGAAGGCTAAACCATCAATCTTGATCAGTAATACAAAACCTGGTAGTAGATGCTGGATTTTGCCCATTGATGTGTTTGAAAGAGATGGGGAAATGACTTGTCCCAGCTGCAAAGGTAAATAAAAGCTGCTGCGTCTAATTTCCTTTATTTTCTTTTCTTAACGCATTTCAAAAATGTTCCCAGCAAATATTCCATTCCATTTTTCACTTCCTGTTTGAACTTAGACAGAGTCACTGAATAAATGCAAGTATTCGTGCAGCAGCTCAAAAGAAGAAGCATGTAGCTGGTTTCATCCGCAATAAAAAATGGGTCTCCGAAACCATTTGCATAATAGCGCTTACTAATTTGAATTCAGAGGAAAAAATACGTCATCCAACCCAGTATGAAATTGTCGGATATCGCAATGAGTAAGATGATGGACTTCCTTCTGTTTTCCATCTCGGCATCATTGCGATTCTTATCATTCTTTTTGCTTCTTCGATCCCTGCGGACTCTACTGGCCGCTAAAATGTCTCCCACGGTCAGAGCATTGAGCAGAGATTTGCAGAACATTTGGAAGAAAGGGGTCAAACAGCGATGAATCCAGCGGAATGCTATCCAGGCGGGTTCGATGTAGTAATCTAACTTTCCATCGCAGCCCCATTGAACGTTGCTTTGCATAAATAAAGGTTGAAACACAAAGTACCACGGAACGATTTGACAAAAGAACAGTGGACACACAGTTGCAGTCACTCTGGCTGCAGTATTCTCGGTGCAATATCTGGTCCGCAACTTGTGACAACAAATCATCACATATCGATCAAAAGTGAAAGACAGTGTCAACCACACGGAAATGTCTGTGGCTACATGATTCACATGATTCAGGGCCTTATAGACTGAGCACACTTGGGTAATGCAAATTAATCTTGTTTTGACATGTAAATCATTAATACGGGACTATTACGTCAATTACGAGGAACAACAGATATGCCGCTGCCATGGCCACGAGGTAGCGAGAAACACACCTGGAGAGGCCGCACTTTCCCCGAGTGAGGATCACAATTGCCAGCACGTTCGCTGTGATGGGGAAGAATCAGAAACAAAGATTCAGCAGTCAGCACACATTTCCAGAGCCAGTGACGCAGTGCCCGGTCCAGGCCTTCACTCTCAGATAATACTTCAGCATTCACACAAGCAGAGACAGAATGTTATTTTTCCATGGCGCATCGGAGGCTGAGAGTATAATTATAGGTGTACAAAAAGCCATGAGAAGCATGAAAAAAGTGAATGGTCGCCTTCTTTCCCGAGGTTAGGAGACTCTAAAACTAGACTGCAAAGGTCTAAGGTGAGAGGGAAAAGATTCAAAGGAGTCCTGAGGGCCAACTTTCCCACACACAGGGTGGTGGGTACCTGGAATGAATTGCCAGAGGAAATGATAGAGGGGCATAACCACAATGTTTAAAAGATATATACACATAACAAAGGACAGTAAAGGCTTGGATAGATAGGAGCAGACGCAGGCAAATGGGTGGAGATCAGATCGGCAAATTGATCGGCATGGACGAGTTGCACGCAAGGGCCCGTTTCATTGGCCTATGAATCTATGACTCCATTACATTACACGCATTGCAGCTTCTTACTGAAGCAAATATTTAACACCTAAACTTCCTACAAAATAGTACGTTGGAAACTGAAGCATCACCAAATTAATATACGAAGAGATTCTTCTTGGGACTTCCTCGCTTGGTTCATCGCATCGGTGCTTAATTACAGATACTTGCAGCTCATACTCCTGGTTTTATATCTCCCTATAATGTCACTGGTCAAAAGTTTTAAATGATAAACAATGTTTGCCAGGAAAGAGCGGAATTTCCAGTGTAATTGTCAACTGGTTTTGAAGATCGGATTACCAAGAAACATGTAGACACACAGCGACCTCACACCCTTCTGTTTTATGCCCACCCACGATGATCTTACAGATCTTCAGAGCTACCAGTCGAGGGAATGAACTGTGCACCGATCTGCCAAACTTCTCCAGAAATTAAACGGGCAGGTTTCAATTGTGCTGAAGTGTTGCAGCTCATTGAAGTAAAAATTCAATTAGTTTAAATCAGGAGTGGCCAATATAAATGTCTGATGATGTGGGGTTGAAAATACCTTGACTCATCGACATTGTGTTTGACGACTCTATTTTTTTTTCTATTTTTTGAAATCTTTGTATGACTGAAGTAGTTTTTTTTAAAGAGTGGGACAAATCAAGTATCACTTGTTCTCAGGATCTGTTTGTTGAAGGAAATATTTCTTCGTTTGAACAATTGTCCAAACCAAATATAGTTTACTCAAAACTCATTTCTTTCCGATATTTAAAATTAGCGATTTTCTTCGATCTTAACTACATTCTTTTGCTGTGAATCCTGATAAAAATTGACTAGATGCAATTTTTAATTTGAAGCCTTTTCACGATGGCTCAATTTCTAATATTATGGCAGCTTATTAGGAACGAGTAAGGTTCCACTAGACACAATTAAAAATTCCTGTGTACAAGATTTACGGATGTCAATTTATGAGGAAACTTGGAATGAAATTTTTAAATTGGTTAATACTTCGTCATTGGACGCCCTGCATTCTTTACTTCAATTTCAATTTGTTCATAGAGCGTACTTGTCTGAAGACAAACCATCCCACTTTTATTCGGATATATCTCTTTACCGTGATAAATGCAATAACGCAGAAGCTTCTTTAATTCACATGTTTTGGACGTGTCAGAGTCTGAAAAATATTGGTCAGAGGTTTTTCAAACTTTTTCTGTATTATTAAAACAGATTTTAAACTTATTCCTTTGACTGCATTATTTGGGATTGTCGGAGAAAAAGCTATAACTTTGGAGACATCTGATCTACACACCTGTTTCTTTAATGTCTCTTATAGCCAGGAGGGCTGTATTGCTTCTGTGGAAGGAAGTTACTCCGCCTAATCATGCCCAATGGTTACGGGATGTTATGTCATACTTGAATGTAGAGAAGATCCGTTATTAAATTCTTGAATCTAACTTACACTTTCAATCCTTGTGGGGACATTTTAAAAAATTATTTTCAAAACCTTTGACTTGGTTACAAAAGTACATATATTGGATGATATCGCTCTCCCAAGCGTTTTTCCTTGTCATTTTGTTTTAACAAAACAGCGTCAATTTTTGGTAGTGGGTGTAGATTTCCTTTCATAATAAAATTATTCCATTTTTTATTTAGTAACTATCTCATGTGATAATTAATTTAGAACATTGTGATCTCAAGTACGATTTGACACAATGTATTTAGTAGTATTTTTATTCCATTTTTACTGCATGCACTTTGTATTTTTTGTGGAATTAATAAAAATATTGTAAAGAGATGCACTACTGGAAGTGTCCAGACCGATTGCATCACGGCCTGGGACGGCATTTCGACTGCGCACGAACGTGAGAAGCTGCAGAGAATGGTAGGTTTTGCCCCGGATATCACGTATGAGAGTATGCACAGAAGACACTGCTTTAAGAAGGCAACGTCCGTTATCAAAGATACCCCCACCATCCGAGTCGTGCGTCTTCTCGCAGCTACCATCGGGCAGGAGGTAGTGAAGTCTGAAGTCCACACACCACCAAGTTCAGGAAGAGCGAATTCCCTTCAGCCATTCGGTCCTTGTAACTACCGGCACATCCCTAATCACTGCCTCAATTCCTGAGCTGGAGCAGGGCAAACATTGAGGGCATTAGGCAGGATATAGCTGGGGTCGACAGGGCGACTCTCTTTTAAGGCAAAGGAACAGTTGGAAAGTGGTGGGATTTTAAGAGGGTCGTATCAATGTTCCGGGGAAGGCTTGTTCCTGGCAGGATGAAGGGCAGATATACCAAAGTCAGTGAACCGTGGCCTACAGGAGATATCAAGGCTCTGCTAAAAAAAAGGAAGCGTTCATCGCCTTCAGGGAGATGGATACAAATGAATCCCTCGATGAATATAAAAAGTTTAAGACCAGGCTGGAGGGAAATCGTGTGTTGGGGGGAGGGTGTAAAGAAGACTGTGTGACGTGGATTTGGCAGGCAGGATTAGAGATAATAGCAAGATGCTCTTCAGTTACATGAACAGTACAAGGGTGACGAGGGAGAGACCAGGTCCTCGGAAAGACCTCCTGGTCTATCTATATGTGGAGCCAAGGGAGATGGCTGAGATTTTTAATGTCTGTTTCTCTTACGTGTTTACATCGGATAATATCAGGGATGCCAGGGAAATGGTGGTAAGAAGTAGAGAGGTCTTGGATCATATGCATCTAACATATATGCACATATGCATCGTCAGAGGTATTTAGACATGAAACACATTTGGGTGTAAAATCCCCAGGGCCTAACCAAGTGCACAGAGGGAACTTATTGAAGGCCAGGGTTGAAATCGCAGTGTCATGGTTCTGAGTTCTGGCGCTGAATTTGGCTCCATTAATGCCTTGTTGTCCAGCACATGGATTCCATGCTGCACTGATTAGATAACAATACACACCTGAGCCCCATCAGGGGCCTA
>JARFYF010000055.1:36744252-36756691 GCA_030265395.1 Rhina ancylostomus
TCGAGTATGAGAGTTGGGACGTCGTGTTACAGACGTTGGTGAGACAACATTTGGAATACTGGGTGCCGCTTTGCTCATACAGATATAGGATGGATGTGATTAAGCGAGACAATCCAGAACAGATTCACAAGGATGTTGGCGAGCCTGGAGGGCGTGAGTTAAAAGGAACGGCTGGACAGCCTGGAACTGGTTTACCCAGAGCGAAGGAGGCGGCGATGTGACCATGTCAAGGTTCATGACATCATGAAGAAAACTTTAAGGTGAAGAGTCACAGATTTTCCCCCAGGACAGCAGAGACTAAATCCAGTGGACACATGTTTAAAGTGAGGGAGAAATAATTCAACGGAGCGGGAGGGCCAATATTTCCACAGAGAGGATTGCAGGTGCATGGAATGAGCTGCCAGCCGCTGCACTTTCAAAGTTTAAAATACTTTCAGACAGGTCTGTGGATAGTGAACATTCAAAGGGATATGGGTCAAACGGAGGTAAATGGATTAGCTCGGTTATGCACTTTGACTGTCCTCAACATTTTAGGCCTGTTTCTGTGCAATGTGACTCTTCAGTGGATATTTATGGACCAATTATAAGGCAGTTGCCTCCTGCCGGTCGGAAGTTGAAATGTAAGGAGAAGGATGCATCTCCCTTTCAGGGGAGAGACTGGGCTGGGGATCTGTGTCCCTGCAAACACACCCTCGACAGGGGTTGGGGTGATGATATGTAATGTCCAGCTTCGGTGTAACGCAGTGGGGATATCGAGATCAATGACTCTGTCGTCGGTCTCCTGACTGCTGACAATCTCAGGTCCATGTGGTGGTTTCGAGCGGCTATCGATAAGCCTGTACTTGGCAACGGGGAAACTGGGAAATTTACAAATTAAAAACGTGATAGTGCTGACGGAATATTTCCGGGAGTTACCGAAGTGGACCAATGGACAGTTCGCGCATGGGAAATAGCAAAATAACTGAATCGGTCTCTCTGCGTGCAGTGGCATTAAATTTAAAACACAACCCGCTATGAATATATCAAACAAGCAACATCTTATGGCTACCTTTCTCGTACATTTTATGGTCCGCGAAACGAAAATTTACCGAATTCAGTTTTGCTGGAACAAACGGCCACAGCTCATTCTGCCTTTCAGTAGATTTGTGGGTGGAGAAAATTAAAAGTCAAGTTGTTACCCAGACAAGAACAGGAAAAATGTTTCAGCTCCGATTCGTAAGTTTTGTGTCAGGATACAGTCACTTACCGGGAACTCCAAAGGCTGCTATAATCGGGTAGTAAACCATCAGCGCCTGTACAATTGGAGGCAGCGCTGAAAATGGGTAAGCTGTGGCTGGATCCCTCATGCTGGAGGAGAGGTGGTAGAGAAACCGGAGTCCACAACTTGGATGCCAACTGACAGCGGGTTGCTGAGACAGCCCTCATATCTGTGAGGGAGACTCTCCCCCGGGATCAGAGAGAAACGAGGAATTAGTATTAATTCCAGGAAACTGGGCAGCGCGTCAACACCATTCAGAGTCTTTGTCTGCTGCACCGTTTCTATCCACCAATTACCAATAATATTTTGAAGACAGTGCACCCAAAATCTGAAGTAAGATTGTGAATATATTTCCATACGATTCGTTTTTAAATACGGATCTCCGGCTGCATCGCTGTAATATTTTAAAATGCTGCAGCCTCGGTTTCCTCATTCTCTGAAAAGGTTATGTTTATGTGGCAACTGAATTCGCCCACATTCGAATATTGTCCACATTTCGGCCTTGCGCGCGGCGCACGGAGATACAGCACATTTATTCAAGTCTTGTAGATTAGGCTCGCAATGAGTTGAGAATTCGTGAAAGATTCGGGCTCCGAAAACTATAAAATCGGGAAGCATTACGAGTTTAGTATTGTTCCTGATTGGGTAATGGCTGTTAACTATTCAATAGCGTGTCAGCACCTGTGGGAGATCACCACTTCCCCCCTACCCACGCACCAATCTCTTTGCGCTCAACAGGAGCATGAGGCGGAAACTCCCAGACAGAGGATAACTGGAGGAGTTTAACAGGTGAGTTGCAACCTGCCCTCGGAAGGAACGATGACCGAGAGAAGATTCACACGCTGACTGATGGCAATTCCCCATTGAGCAGAGAGTGATAAACTCACAGATGTAGAAAGCATGACAGCATGAATGGGTACCTCAGTCATCTCCGCCATTCAGTACAGTCCCGGGCTGACAAACAATCACAGCCGCATCTCATTGTTCCCTCTCCAAACACACCGATGCACTGGGAGTCCAGTAGAACACTGACTTCTTTCTGAATTTCTTTTTTCAGCAAATCTGCCTCCACAGGTTTCTGTGGCAGGGATTCAAAATTTCCTCACACCACAAGTGACGACATTGCACCTCATCGTAACAATCAGAATCAGTACCGGAGCTTTCTATATCAAACCGACAAATACACATCAAAACATCAGAGTATTGAAGCGGGTCACGGAAATTTACATTTATTCTATCCGCAGTCACTTCCTTGTTCTTTTCATCCTCATTTTGAAACCATGACCTCCAGAATGAGACCCCTGGTGAGTTTCACTTCACAGGAGCCGGCACTTGGAGCGAGAGGTGCGAGTGTTTAAAAGTGGAAGGCCTCGTGAATTGCTGGTGGGTTTCACTCAACAAGACTCTGAAAGAGGCACATTTGAAGACTGTTAGTTAACTGTTAATCGTTGATCAGAAGTTCTGGCCAAATTGAATGGCTATCGTTGGAGTGCGGAGTTGATGGTTTGGCTGAAGCGGAGTCAGCGTGAAGAAGCGGAGTAAGTGGCCCAGTTGTATGGAGTGAGAGCAGATATTTTAAAAATATACTTCCGTGTGAAGGCACAGGTAAATAAGGCAAGATTTTATTTTGTTGCTGATGTTTCGTCCTTGATTCAGTGCAGGTGCCATGGTAGTTCGTTCAGTGGAATGATCCTGCTGCCAGATGTGTGAAGTCAGGTATCCCTTTTGATTAAATTTGTGTGAACTGTTCCTAGCTGCAGATCCTGACAGACCAGGTCAAGGAAATAAAGCTGGAGTTGGATGTACTCAGGATCACCCGAGAGGCTGAGGGATTTACAGTTTTCGTAAGGTGGTCGCACCCAAGGTGCAATCTTCAGAGAGATGGCTGAGCACCGGGAGAAGTAAGGAAGCAGGCAGTCAGTGCAGGGTTCCCCTGAGGCCATTCTCCACATTTACTGATGTATCCCGTTGAATACTGTTGAGGGAGATGCTCTTTCAGTGGCGAGAAGCAGCTGTCAGGTATCTGGCACTGTGACTGGCTCTGAGCCTCAGAGGGAAAGGATGCAGTGAGACAAGGCGCAGGGATGGGAGATTGAATGCTGAGGGGTCCGACAGGAGATTCTGTGGCCGCGATCGAGATGCCAGGGCAGTGTGCAGCATCCCGAGTGCCAGTGTCAAGAATGTATGTAAGCGGCTGCCGTAAATTCTCGAGGGGGAGGGTGAACTGCCAGAGTTAGCTGTAAGCGTTTGTACAAACGACAGAGGCTGAACAAGGGATAAACCCCTGCAAAACGAGTATAAGGAATGACGTAAGAAATTAAGATACAGGGCATCGAGGGGAGTGATCTCCGGATTGCTCCAGGTGCCACGTGCTAACGAGCCCAGGAATAGAAAGATCTGCCAATTGAATCAGTAGGTGAAGTTCTGGTGCAGAGGGAAAGGATTCAGGTTCTTGGATCATTGGGATTTCTTCAAGGGTCGAGTCAACCTGTACGAGAGGGAAGGGTTGCACTTAAGAAGGAGTGGGACCAAAGTTTTCGCCGGGAAATTTGTTTTTGCCTTCAGAGAATGGTAAAAAAAACAGATTGGCATGAGGGTGCGTCTCGAAAGAGCGAGGTCAGTGAGAAAACAAGGGTATCAGCAGCAACGTGCAGGAGTCCGTGAGCATGTACGGGTACGTGAGCGTTTCAACCTGAGAATCAGGAGAGTATGTTTACATTAATAGAGCACAGAGGACGTGCTTTAAATTGCATTTATTTCAATGCACACAGTATAACATGTAAGACGGCCGAAATGATTGTGTGGATTGCCTCGACAACTAGGATATTGTAGCCTTTACGGAATCGTAGCTGAGAGAACAGCACTACGGGTATCTCAATGGACAGGGATTCCCGATGATTTAGGCATGATGGAGGAAAAGGCAAGGGTGGAGGTGTAGTTGCCTTTTTGAAAAGGAAAGGCACAATATTGGTGCTCAGAGAAGATATTATTGCGTGATCATCTAATGAGAATATATCTGCATAACCTACCATTGTATGTAAAGGTTTGGTTAACCATGGTCAACATTTCTGTTACTGTGAATAGTTAAGTGAGTAGGAGATGAAATGATCTCCAAAAGTCTTAAAGTTAAAGATGAAGCATGCGTTTCAACATTTCAAGCAAGATTAGAGTATTATTTTTGTGTTGTACAATTTTAAAGTGAAAAAAAGGAAAGGCAAAAGTTTGGTCACAGCAATAGATTTGAGCCCTCAGATAACTTTTGCCAAGGTCTCAGACCTTCATTAGTTGCGTAGGGCTGTGGCTTGTTCACAGTCATCGTTAGGAAAGGTCAGGTGGTGCAAATTTCAAAACTTCCATAAATACCCTGACTTGTCAAACCTTGTCCTAACAATCAGCAGCCATGGGCTCCTCTAAGCAGCTGCCATGCACTCTAAAATAAAATAAATGATGCCACAAAGCAAGAGAAGGCTATAAGAAGATAGAAAAGCGTTTTCAGGTAAACCGTTCCTCAGTTCGTAATGTAATGAAGAAATGACAGTTGACGGGAACGGTGGAGGTCGTTGAATTCTCGAAGACCAGGAAAACTTCCTGAGAGAACTGTTCATAGGATTGCTGGAAAAGCAAATCAAATCCCCGTCTGACTGCAAAAGACGTTGAGGAAGATTTAGCAGACGCTGCAGTGCTGGTGCACTGATCTACTGTGCAACGACATCTGCACAAACATGGCCTTCATGGAGGAGTCATCAGAAGAAAACCTTTCCTGCGTCCACACCACAAAATTCAGCGTCAGGACTTTGCAAAGGAACATCGAAACAAGCCTGGTGCATTTTGGAAACAAGTCCTGTTGACTGATGACGTTAAAATAGAAATTTTGGCCGCAATGAGCAAAGGTATATTTGGAGAAAAAAGGGTGCAGAATTTCATGAAAAGAACACCTCTCCAACTGTTAAGCACGCGGGTGGATCGGTCATACGTTGGGCTTGTAGAGGGAAGAATGAATGCAATTGAATACCAGCAAATTCTGGAAGCAAGCATCATATCGTCTATAAAACAAAAGCCGAAGATGAGAAGAGGATGGTTCTACAACTGGATCACTATCCTAAACACACCACAAAATCCACAGTAGACCACATCAAGAAGCATAAGCTGAAGGCCATGGGCCTCACAGTCCCCCGATCTAAATATCGTCGAAAACCTGTGGACAGACCTCAAAAGAGCAATGTATGCAAGACGGCCCAAGAATCTCGCAGAACTCGAAGCCTTTTGCAAGGAAGAATGTGCGAAAATCCATCAAACAAGAAATGAAAGACACTGAGCTGGCTACAGAAAGCAATTACAAACTGTGATACTTGCCAAAGGGGGTGTTACTACGTACTGACCATGCAGGGTGCTCAAAAGTTTGTTGCGACCACTTTTCCTTTTTTTGTTATTTTGATACAGTAAAAGATGGAAATAAAAAAGCAATCTTGCTTCAAATATTAAAGAAATGTGCATCTTAACATTATGGCTTTTGGAAATCATGTCATCCGTTACTGGCTTAGCTATTCACAGTAACAGAATTTTTGACCAGGGATTCCCAACCTTTTGCATGTCGCTGTATATTGTGGCAGCCTTCATTCGTCAGGGGATTGAATTCAAGAGCCGCGAGGTAATCTTGCAGCTCTACAAAAAATCTTCTTGGACCAGACTTAATGTGATGTGTTCAGTTCTGGTCACCGCATTATAATAACGATGTGGAAAATTTGAAGAGGGTGCAGAGGAGATTTACCGTGATGCTGGCTGGATTAGAGAACATGTACCATTAGGAAACGTTGAGTGATTTGGTGCTTTGCTCTTTGGAGCGACGAGGGATGAAAGGCGACTTGATGGATGCGCATAAGATTGTGAAAAGCACAGATAAACTGGATAGACACAAACAGATTTTCCCCAGGGCGGCAATGGCCAATACCAGAGGACATCCGTTTCATGTGAATGGAGGAAAGTTTAGGGGAGATAGGTAGCTTTTTGTACATAGCGAGTGGTGGGTGCCTGGAACGAAATGGTGGAAGAGGCTGATGCAATCGAAACATCGAAAAGACACTTGAATAGGCAGAGGAAGTTATAAAAAGTGGATAATTATGGGATGTGTTTGAGGGAAGTGTGAGATTCATCGTAGGTAGGTTTACATGGGTCGGGAAAACACCGTGCGCCGAAGGCCCCGTACTCTGCTCTGCCGTTACATGTTCTATTACCCAATGCCCTCACAGTTGACCCTGCTCCAGTTCGTGACTTTAACCTGTGGATCTGTTCTAGTGTTTTCCACGACTATTTAAACACGAATAGAATTGCAGCCACTAGGCCCAAAATGCTTCCCAACTTCCACTTCAATTACTTTCCCTGCCTCGTTCCCAAAGAGAAGGTCCAGTGTTGCACCTTCCTGATTTTGTTCCTCTCTACATTGCGTGTGAAAACTGCCTTGGACGCACCGCACCGCACAAATTCTACTGCATCCAGGCCTTTCTGGGTGTCCCAGCCGATAAAGGGTAAAGCACTACCCAAATATTCTCACAACTACGTTCAATTTCCTGACACATCGGCTCCTCAAGTTACCGCTAAGTATAATGGGGGTGGGGTGGTCCGTTGCACAGCTCTGCGAAGGTGAACATTCCTTTCATATTTTTAAGTTCTATCTTAATAGCCTCGTTAAAGATCTCAAAAGAATATTCCCTCCAAGCACTGTTGTTACGTCTTTCCTTATCAAAAAGGCAATCCGCACTCCATTTTCAACTGTTCCTCTGTCATGCCTAAAGATCGGTATCCCTGAGCATTCAGCTGCGAGTCCTGCCCTTGTCTCAGCCACGTTTCTGTTGTGGCCAGGATATCCGAGTCTCCAGAGGCAATACACGTCCTCAGTTCGTCCGCTTTACCTGTTGAGCCACGTGCATTGAAATAGATGTAATTTAAAGCAGTGGTCCTATCTGCCCTTTCACTGTAAATAGGGCGATTCTGATTGCAAGGCTCTCACGTTTATGTTGGTCTTCTCACTGGCTTCGGTCTCTGGAATCCCACCCCCATGCCAATCAAGTTTAAACCATCCCTGAAGGCGAAACCAAAATCAACCTGCTGGGATATTTGTCCCTGTTCAGTTCCGTTACAATCTCTTCCTCTTCTACATGTCGCCCCTACCCCAGAAGTGATCCCAATGATCCAAGATCCTGCTCCAGCTTTTCAGCCACATATTTATCTGTCTTTTGTTTCGTTTCCTGGACTCACTAGCACGTGGCACGGTGAGTAATCCGGAGATCCCTATTATCAAGGTCCTGCATTTCAATTTCTAACCTAACTCCCTGTACTCACTCGACAGGATCGCGTCCCTTGTTCTGCCTTTTTCGTTTGTACCAACGTGAACAATGACCTCTGGTTGTTCGCTCTCCCCACAAGGATTTTCTTTCGCCGCTCAGACATCCTTGACACTGGCACTCGGGAGTCAACACACCATCCTGTCATCTCTTCTGCTGCCAAAGAAAATCCTGTCTGATCCCTCATTGTCGTGTCTCCATTCATTATCGCCCTGTATGAATGCACCCTTTCCCTTTGAACCTCAAAGTCAGTCACAGTGCCGGCGCTGTCCGCTGCTGCTCGCCCCTGAAAGAACATCCCCTCAACAGTATCCATTAAGGTAGACTGCAAGTGAGTGAATGACCCCAGGGGATCCCTGCACTGTGTTCCAATACCTGTTAATTCCCTTGGTGGTCATCCATCCATCTCATTCCTGCACCTTGGGTGCGACCATTTCACTAAAACTGTCATCTTTGAAGACCTCAGCCTCTCCGATGATCACAAAAAATACCTGCTCCAGCCCCAGTTCCTTGAAGTGGTCTGTCAGGAGCTGCAACTGGGTGCGGTTCACACAGATGTAGTCATGAGGGAGACCGTGAGTTTCTCTGACTTCCCACATCTTGCACGAGGTGCATTCCACGGCCTTCCTGCCTGCAATAAATCAGCGAAAAAGGATTAACAACAAAATAAAATCTGACCTGTTCTTACCTGTGCCTTCCCACTGAAGCCTTTTTTTATAGCTGCGTACTCACTCTCTACACCTGGGACACTGATCACAGCCTCTTCCCGTCAAATGCTCTTGAGCCAAATCATCAACTTCCGACTCTGACCCTGGCCAAGTCCAACAATGGCCGCTCCGCTTAGCTCGAACTTCTCTTTATTGGAAGTTGTTAATCAGCTAATTAGCCATTCAACTCTGCAGTATGTACCAACTTTCATTGTGCATCTTTTAGAGTCCTGTTATGTGAAACTCACCAACAAGTCCCGAGACATAACTCTTTTAAACCTTCACACCTATCACTTCAAGTCCCGGCTCCTGTTCAATCAAACTCAACAGAAATTACGCTGGATGTCATAGTTTCAAAGTAAAGGTGAAAGGGACTGAGAGGTGACTGTAGATTGAAACAAGTAAATTGCCGTGACCCACTCTAATACTTTGATGTTTCGATATTGTATTTTTCGTTCTGACGTACAGAGGTTCAGCACTGAAACTTATAATTACGATGAGAAGAAATTTCTTCACTTGCTGGGCGAGGAATTATTGAATCCCAACCACAGAAAGCTGCAGAGGCTGGGTTGCTCAATATAATTCAAACTGCAGTCTATATATTGCTGGACACCAAATATATCAGTGTATTTGAAGGTGGAGCAGTAAGACGGTGCTGTGATCGAGGTTCAGCCAGGACCGTGCTGAATGGCGGAGAAGACTCCAATTGTCCAGTCATGTTGTTGGGCTTTCGACACTTCCATGTTTCTCAGTGCCTCCTCAATGAGAAATTGTCATCAGTCAGCGTGTGAATCTTCTCTGGATCATCGCCCCTGCAGACGGTAGGGTGTAACCCACCCGTTAAACTCATCCAGTTGTACCTTGTCTGTGAGTTTCCGTCTAACGTTCGTATTCAGCAGAAATAAATGGTGGGGAAATATTACACACGTGTAGAAAAGCAATTAAAAAGTTAACGGACTTCATCTAATCATTCGGAACACTAAACCCAGAGTACGAGCCGGTTTCATGACCACCATTTATTGGTATCGGGACATGAATGTTTCACCAATTCATTAATCCATGCGAGGATCATCCCGCATGTATAAATGTAAAAATGTATTTGCATTTCCGTGAGCCGAGTTAAGCAATGAAAAGTTGTTAAAGCTCATCGAATTCAACTTCCTTATCGGCAGAAGCGAACGCTTCACAGAATAGGAAAACAGAGTCTGCGCCTGTTGAAAGTGTAACTGCGATGCAGCGGCAGACCCGCATTTAATAAAGAATCGGATGGAAATTTATTCACAATATTACTTCAAACTTTAGCTGCGCTTTCTTCACGATATTATTCTTAGTTTGTGGACAGAAACCGTGCAGAACAACAAAGACTCTGAACGGTGTTGACGCGTTGCTCGGTTAGCTGGAAAACTAACATTAATTCCTCGCTTCATTTCAATCCCGGGGGAGAGTCCCTGCAATATATATGAGAGCTGCCTCTGTGACCAGCTGTCAGCTGGCATCCAGCACGAAGTTGTGGACACCAGTTTCTCCACTTCGCCGCCGGCATGAGGCTTCCAGCTGTCGCTTTCCCATTTCACCTGCTGCCTCCAATTGTACAGGCAGCGATGGTTTACTACCCGATCATAGCAGCCTTTGGAGTTCCGGGTAAGTGAAACACGAACGTTAGGAATCGTCGAAGAAATATCTTCCTAGTCTCAACAATATATCGAAATTTTCCCTCCCCGCATTGACAAGCGTAATGAGTTGTGGCCATTTATTCTGGCGCTCTCGAAATCGGTACCTTCTCACTTGGTTAACCATTAATCGTACTTCCATATCTCCAGAGTTTGCTTACTTTAATGTATGTGTTGTTGTGTTTTGACTTGAATATCACAGCTGTCAGACAGACCGATGACGTTAATTTTTATTGTTTCCCTACATCAACAGACCAACGGCCCTCTTCGTTTACATCTGGTAAATGATTTACATCTGGTAAATCAGCAAGTCTGATCGCACTTGCTTTCAGTTTGCAATATTCCCTGATACTCATTGCCCAGCACAGGCTCATCGACAGCCGCTCAGAACATGCACATGGACCTGAGAATGGCAGCAGTCAGCAGATCGACGGCAGTGTCGTTGATCTGGATATCCCCACTGTGTTACAACGGAGCTGGACATTATAGATCGTCACTCCAACCCCTGCCGAGGGTGGGTTTGCACCTCGTGCAGGAACACAGATTCGCAGTCAGGTCTCTCCGCTGTACGGTTGATATTTTCTTCTCTTTACATTTCACCTGCAGACCGGTGGGAGGGAGCTGTGTTCCTCAAAATCCATTCCTGCTGCGACAAATCTGCGGCGGGTAGTCCATTACCCCGATTTAACCATTCAAGCGAGGCACCGTCTCCTGGTGAAACGTACCTGATATTTTCTGTTCACAGCATTTCAACTTGATAGTGCACCTCATACCTTGGACAGGATTGTCTCTCATGTTAACGTCCGTTTCCATGTAAATATGGTTAAGAGTCATAGAGTCACATTGCACAGAAACAGGCTCATCGGCCTCACTCGTCCATGACAACCCAGGTGCAGACCTGAGCTTGTCCTATTTAGCTGCTATTTGTCCATATTTTCCCGAACATTTTCTATCCATATGCTTGTCTGAAGAGAGTTTAAATCTTGGAATTGTACGGGCGTCCACCGCTTCTTCTGGGAGCAAGTTCCACATACCTTCAATCCTCTCTGTGAAAATATTGATCCTTATGCTCCGATAAATCCTTTCCCCTCACCTTATCCATATGTCTTCCAGATTTAGACTCTCGTATTCTGGGAACAAGTTGTGACCATTCAACTTATGCATTTCGTACTTGATACTGTAAACATTTGCACGGTCACACCACAGCCTCATTCGCTCTGGATAAAAGAGTTCCAGACTGTCCAGCCTTTCCATCTAAAGAACCCCATCCAGGCTCGCCAATATCATTGGGTATCTTTTCTGCATCCGCTTTCACGCAATTCCATCATTCCTAAATCCAGTCAAACAGAAAGGCACACAGTATTCTCAAAGTGGTGTAAATCACGTCCGTCACATGACGTCCCAACTTTTGTACCCATGAAAACTTCCCAATTTCGCGTATTTACCGCTTCTAATGATTCTCTACCTCCTCTTCCTCCATCTCCACCCGAACGACTTAAATGCTTTCCACGGTTCGTGCAACAACCACGAACTAAATCAGTAGGGTTTCTACTCTCTTCGCAAATATATTTCTATCGCTTTCACTTCCACTCGCTTCTGCCTGAATCTGCAAACTTTCCCGTTTCTCTGACACAAAATCAATAAATGTAACGAGCAGATGAAAGTCACACTGTTTCTAAAGTTATTTTTAAATAAAGATTCCCGTCGGTTTGCAATGGTCTTTTCGCAGTGGTCTGTTCTAACGTCTGTCGCACCAAAGGACAGGGCACGGCTCATTGCGTTATTGTTTATTCGTTAAGAACATTTGAAAGCGCTGTCCTGGCACCTGTAGGTTTGACTTGTAAACGTCTGTTTTGGCAGTTTGTCCCCCATATGTTCTACTTCATGAACAACATGATTTGAAATCCGAACCATTTCCATCGCACACCTCAGATCTACCGTCCACTGCTGCTCACAGACCGATTGTCCAAACCATCGCCGCCTCTCGGCGCCTCCTGAGGGGTTTGGTTTCATTATATTTCTGATTACTTCAAATTGTTCCTAACAAATTTGTCTCCATTTCTCCTAAATTCACCAACATCTGCATTTGACTTTCCAATAAAGTCTCCAGTTGAAGGTATTAATTCACATTTATGCTTTGTTTGTTAATATAATATGTTGAATAAAGTTTGAATGCCTAGCATTTTTCCAGTGGTCCACTTCTCCCGCGAGTAAAGTATCCATACTAACCCCCGATATTTGACAAGATTTCTGGGTTTAATCAGACTCTGTGTAACTGGCTCTACAAATTAAATCTGACTGTCGAATTTTAATTTTCCGATTGTACGCGGTAGGCGTAAAGTTTGACAGTGCCAGTGACCCGGTTTCAATTCCGGCCGCTGTCTGCAACGAGTTTGTACGTCCTCCCCGTGTCTGCACGGGTTTCCTGCTGGTGGTCCTATTTCCTCCCATATTCCAAAGACATAC
>JARFYF010000055.1:36767709-36785361 GCA_030265395.1 Rhina ancylostomus
TGAGGCAAGATTCCTTCCAGTTACTGCCTGAGTTTGTCCTGAGGAAGTATCCTGACTCCAGTCTTGTATCAGTGTGCTGCATTTGGGTTCTCTGTGAGTTTGCTCTCTATCAACATTGTGACATGTAATCCCGATCTCTTCGCAGCATTTGCATAATTACTCTTCTTATGTTTATTGATTTGATATATAATAAAAAAGAGATTGAAAAATAAAGAAAAGAAAGGAAGTATGTTCCAATCTGCGTCGTTTTTATCTACCAATTTCCCTTGCTTGTAAGGAGGATGGGCAGAACAAATTATTATTTATAAAGAACGGGACAACCACATTCTGGAAGGGATTTGAGCTTCGAACAAGGAAAACACGGGAGGTACCCAGCAAGTAATGCAACAATATGGAACGCAAATCTAATGGCCATTAATGCGAGGGTTTGCGTAGAAATGTGATCGTTCATCTGCAGCTTTGTCCAGAGCAGTGTTACTGCATATTGAGAAATGTTTACGGTTTTGTGCCTCGTCTACGTAAAGAAAGTGTTGCCAAGTTTCTCCGTCGGCAGGGTGAATGCTGAGTTGATATTTCGCTGTCTTCGGGTGGTTATGCGTTCACCGTAAATGTCGCCACATAAATTGACATGCGAAAGAATTTCTTCCCTGCGATGTCTTATCTTCCATTCCCTGAGCCATTAGATTTCTGAAAGGTCAATGAGACCATGAATACCATCTTACCATTCCTTTCTTCTTTTTGCACGATTTTGTAATTCAGAAGTATGTTGCGTCTTGGCACTGTACTTCTGCTTCAAAAAATGACGTCATCTCATTGATGATGATAAATCTGATTCTGATGTATGTCAATTTGAGACAAAACATTTTTCAATTCTTTCTCAGTTTCAGTGGTTCTAGCAGTTTCACATTCTGCATATTTGAGTTGTATTCTTACGTTGCAGAGGCATCGAGTCATGCAGCACGGACACAGGAAATTGGGACGAGAAGTATGCGCACCAAGATCAGCCCAGCGAGTCCATGCCGATCATAGTGTCCAATCAACTCGTCCAAATTTCCTGCGTTCAGCCCATTTTTCTCTAAGCCCCTACCCTGCATGTATTCATCAAAGTCCTTCTTAAATGAAACTATTTCTATGAGTCTCATCAAGTTTCACTGTAAGCTCGTTCCATGTACTCACCAGTCTATGCGGGAAAAGTTGCCTCTCCTCATAAATCTTCCCTCTCTCACCCTAAATCGATTGTCCCTGGTTTTGGACTCCACGACCCTGGGAAAAAGACTGTTACTACCCCCCTTCTTTCTGCCCACCCCACCCCCATGATTTTATAAATTTCTATTGTATCATCCCTCATTCTCCTGAGTTCAAATGAATAACGACCTAGTCTGGCCAACATATCTCAATAACTGAAGCCAGAGAGTCTTGGCAACAGCCCCGTTAACCTTTTCTGCATTCTTTCCATTTCACCCACGTCTTCCCTATAACAGGGTGAGCGAAGCTGCACATAGTGCTCCAAGTGAGGCCTCACCAACGATTATGCAACTGTAACAGAATGTCCCTATTCCTATACTCAGTGCTCTGACTGATGAAAGCTAGCGGCCTAAACGCCATTTTCACCATCTTGTCTACCTGTGACGCCACTTTCAACGAGCTATGCACTTTTCCTCCTAAATTTCTCTGCTCTATTGCACTCCCTTGTGCCCTACCATTCATAGTATAAGTCCCACGCTGGTTTGATTTTACAAAATGCATCACCTCACACTTATCTGTATTGATGTCCATTTGCCTTTCGTCGCCCCACTTCTCCCATTGATCAAGATCCCCTTGTAACCTACGACAACCAAGGTCACAATCAACAACAGATCCGAATTTCGTGTCATCCGAAAATTTACCAATCAACCTTATGTATTCGCATCCAAATCATTTATATAAATAAGGTTCCAAAGCCACTGGACACCGGCCTCCATTCCGAAAAGCAACCTTCAACGACCACCCTCTGATTCATACCTCCGGGCCGATTTTGAACCCAGCAAGCCAGCTCCTGCTGTATTCCATGGGAGCGATCCTTCCAGATCAACCTCCCATGCGGAATCTTGTCGAAGGCCTGGCCAAAGTCCAAATTGACAACATCTACTGGCCTACCTTCATCTTCATTTTTGGTTACAGCTTCAAGAAAAATCTGTTTGGGCAAAATTCGGAGAAGGGACAATGTGTTTGTGGTTTTCGTTACTTGTCATTTGCAGTGCAATATTTCATTTCATTTGAGGAGAGCGTTTGATTTTGGGATTTCACCAACTTACTGAAACACTGTTGGATAGTTTCATTCAGAGACCTAGCAAGAGTTCAGGAATCCAGTTTGTGTGCGATGTTTTAGTCATTTCATTAGTTTGATGAACAGCGTCAATATAAACCTCTGCATCAGATTTCGGGTCCAACCCGTCTGAGACACCGTCTGCAGCAGCGTTTAAAGGGTCTTCATCAGTTTCAGAGGTTAATCACAGAATTAAACAGCACGGAAACAGACCATTCAGTCCAACTCGTCCAGGACGACCGTGACATTCCTGAACTGTTCCCATTTTCCTGCATTTGGCCCACATCCCTGTAAACCTTTCCTCTCCATGGAACTGTATAAATACCTTTTAAATGATGTAACATTACCCGCCTGTACCACCTCTTCTGGCAGCTCGCTCTATATGTACGCCACGTTCTGTGTGGTAAACCTGCCCCCAGGTCCAGTTTAAATCTTTGCTCTCTAACTTTAAACCTGTGCCTCTAGTATTGTACTCCCCTCCCGTGGGGAAATGGTAGAGGCTGTTGACCTGACACATGTCTGTCATGATTTTATAAACCTCTCTGAGGTCTCGTACGCTTGAGGGAAATAAATCTTCACCTCTCCGGCCTCTCCTTATCACCTAAGCCCCCATTCCCAGGAACATCTTCAAACCTCTTTTGCACCCCCTCCAGGTACATGACCTCCGTATGACAGCAGGACACCAAAAATGTACGCAGTGCTCCAAATGCAGCTTTCCCAACAGCTTGTACAGCTGGAACACGATGTCCCAGTTCTGGTGCCCAATATTCTGACCGATAAAACGAGCATGTCAAACGCCTTCTTCACCAACCTGTCTACCTGTGTTGCCACTTTGAAGGAATGAGGTACCTGCACCCCAAAGTCGCTACGTTCTACAACACGACCAGGGCCCGAGCACTTACTGTGTCAGTTCTGCCCGGGGTTGTCTTAACAAGATGCAACATCTCACATTCATCTGCCTTTCCTCAGCCCATTGACATAGTTGATCAACATCCTTTTTAATCTTAGATACATTCTTTCACTTTCGACTGTAGCACCCAGTTTATTATCCTCTGCAAACTTGCTGACCCGCGCCACCTGAATTCTCATCCACATCTTTTATATTAATGATTCTCATACAAACAACAGCAGACTCAGCACGAATCCCTGCGACACATCTCTGATCACAGCCTCCAGTCTACTGGCATCAAGTAATATCATGTCCATTTGACCAGCACGCCCTGGATCCCATGTGATTTAACTTTCCAGACAAGGCAGACACTCCATATCTTGCCAAAGGCCTTGCTGAAGTCCATGTAGATAACGTCTGTCAGACTTTCCTCATCTAGCTTCTTGTTTGCCTATACAAAGAAACTCGACCAAGTTTGAGACACACGATTCCCACAGACAGAGCATAACTGACCATCCATAATCAGTTCTTGCCTTTCCCAATGCAGGTAGATCCGGTCTCTCAGAACACCCTCCAATAACTGTCCCACCACTGATGTTCACCTCACCAGTCTGTAGCTCCTTCTTAAGGGCTTCCTTGGAGCCCTTCTTAAATTACAGCACAACATGAGCCACCCTGCAGACTTCTGGCCCCTCACCCGTGGCTATCGATGATATAAGTATCTCCATAAGGGACCGCACAATGTCTTCCCATCATTACCACGATGCCACAGGATACATTTGGTCAGGCCTCAGGACTTTATCTAACTTTGTGCATATTAAGACCTCCAGCACCTCCTCCACTATCACGTGGTCTCTCTTCAATACATTTGTCCAGAGTTCCCAGCCATTCATGTCCTTTTCCATGGTAAATACAAGTGAGAAATATGTGTTCAGGATGTCACCCACATCCTATGATTCCACATACATATGATCTTGTTGATCTCTAAGGGGGCCTGTTCACTCCTGCTATTTAACTGCTGTATTGGAGATGTGTGCCTGGGCCTTGGGCTCAGTGGGACTGAATGTCTCTGCTGTCTGACACTGTGGAACTGCTGAGCTGCCGGAGTCTCTGTGCTCTGTAACGTACCTGGTGTGTGAGAGATGGAGCGGCTGCTCTGTTCCTTGTGCCTCGAGAGGACGGAACATCAGAGTTTATTGAAGTCTCTCCCTGTGGGAAGGAAAAGGAAACGGGATCAGTGAAGGAGAGGTCAAAGGCATCCGGCTGTGTGAAGCGGCGGGTGCAGCCAGTGCCAGTGTGTGAAGCCGCTGCAGGACTGCAGCGCTCAGCTTCTGCCGACCAGCAGAGGGCGGCAGCTACGCACCAAGTGAGGGACTCACACACACCGCCACATCCCGGCACGGATCAGGGAATGGGACTGCCCATGGAGCAGGGAGATTTCCACTCACCTCTCCCGTGGGACTCGCCGCTCAGCCGGAGCGAAACAGCCGCTATTTATACTGTGTCCTCCACACTTCTCACCGGGAGCCTGCAACAGACGCTCTTTGTAAAGCAGCCCGCTCCCTGAGTGTCCGGCTCTGTGTCCACTGCTCACTGTCCAATAACAACACAAACGGGGAGACTGGAACTGAACCGGGGACTTTCTCTCCTGGTCTGGGAGGGGAAGCAGCAGTGATCATCCCCAGCAGATCCATCCCACTCCGCCTCCCCCGCCCTGTTCAACCCCAACCCAGGAACCGCCTCTCCCTTCCCACTCACTCCATGTTCGTGGCCCAGTCGCTGCTCCACTCCGCCTCTTCCCCCCAGCCGCCGCCTCCACTGCCCCGGGTCCGGGCTCAGTGCCTGTCCCTGAGCCCATCTGAGGAGCCGCTCCCAGGGCGTTGCGCTGCTGGAAGGAGGCTGCTGTCAGCGCCCTGCTCCCGGGCCCGGGAGCTCTACATTCCCTGCGGCTTTAAACCCGCTCCCGACGCTCACTGAGGGAACGGCGTTCACAGGTGGGCATGTGTTGAAGCTGAGAGAGGGGAAGTTTAAATGAGTTGTATGTAACAGGTGTTTTACACAGAGACCGGTGGGTGCCTGGAACGGCCTGCCAGGAGCAGAGCTGGCAGCAGATGAGATACTATTGTTTCTCAGGGTGTCAGATAGGCACGTGTATATACAGTGAATGAAAGGATGCGTACAGGGATTGGGGGGAGGGATGCGTATTATTTCCAGGCAAAAGTGTTTAGTCCAATCCTATATCGTGTTCGGCGCAGACATGGCGGACTGAATGTCCTGTTCCTGTGGTGTATTGTTCCATGCTCAATGATCTTAACATGTCTCCGATGGCGTTTTCACACTGATTGAGGTGAGTCTGTTTACCCAGCCCGGTTCCCTGACTATGTTTACCCCATGCAATCTCTCCACTCATTCCCACTCCGTTCCGACACGGACTACACCGAGTGTTTCTGCACTGCCAAGTGTAAACAGGGTCACAACCTCACACAGCACGGAAATGTCCACAGCGATTATAACATTCCCTTCTCTGCTGAAACCGTTTTCCAGCACTTGTGCCGCAAACGTCCCTGCCTTAGCGATTTAAATGTTAATGTGGATACTTCATCAATGTTGTGAGGGTTCCTGCCTCCGCCACACCCTGAGGTCGCGCGGTCCAGTCACCAGCACCCTTCGGACAAAAACATTCCTAAGAGTTTAGGGTCTCCAAACCCCTCCCCCTTGTGTCATTTTGGCTCCGTGTTTCCCCTATCGATGGGTAAAGCCGGCCTGTCCTGTGTGTCCCACGGCCCCGCTACGTGATGTGTTTGGTCTCACTCTGTCAGAGATGTTTCCCTTGTTCTCCCCACTGCCCACTTCTTTGCTGTTGAACGTTCACGTTCTCTCTCTCTTCCGGTGCTAATGACGGATCCCGGGAGGGAAACGTTAACTCGCTTTCGATTTCCACCTGATCTGCGGAGTGTTTTCAGCATTTTCTGTTCTACATCAGAACTCAGCTTCATACAGCACAGAACATTGCATATTGGACCAGAGCTGAGCACAACACTGACCGTCGGTCTCCCCAGCGAACCTGCTAACATGGAATAACGGCATGAAAGGAACGTTAATATTGAAACGCTATGTTTTCATTCTGAGTGAAGTGAACTTATATTGTGGGGATGTGTGACGTGACAGCGTCCTGTTGTAAAATGTTCAGCTGCAGGATAGCAGAGGATGGTTTCGATCCATCGACCTCTGGGTTATGGGCCCAGCACGCTTCCGCTGCGCCACTCTGCTGTTGGGCAAACAGTTGCCTCGATCTGTATTCCCTCTTATTCTTCTTGGATTTTTACTTTCCGACTTAACACAGTTTATTTTGTTGGCTTCTCTTCTTTCCCCTCACCAACCTTTCAGTTAATAGACGAACGTGCTGACCAATTGCGCCACAGAAACACACTGAAAAAAGTGGGAATAAATGGGCCGTTCCCGGGTTGGGAGGCAGTCACCAGGGAACGGCGTTGGGACCCGGCTTTTCACAACCTGCATCAATGGTTTGAATCAGGGAGTCACGGACAATATAGCACAGAAAACGGTAGGAATACTCAGTACATCGACCAGCATCTGTGGAGAGAGAAACAGGGGTAACGTTTCTGCTCGGAAACAGGGTCAGGAGCGAGCAGGACTACTGCACCGGAGAGAATTTCCAGGTCAACGTCCCAAATTTATAATGGAAGAATGGAAACGCAGTTAAAACAGTGTCGTTTATTATATGTAATTTTCACTTCGCGACCAATCAACAATCCCTCTGAATTACACCGGGTGCTCCTGCCGGAGACGCTGCTCCCGTAGTCGGCAGGACTCAAACCTGCGCGTGAAACCCCAGTGGATTTCTAGTCCAGCGCCTTAACTACTCTATGATGACTGAACTCCGTGCGGGCAGTTGGACCAAGGGAGTCTCACTAAGAGCGGGACAGGGTTTCCTTACCCCGAAATGACACCCCAGACCTCCCAGTTTGCTCTCAGTCTCTGACTGTAGGCATCAGCAGCAGGGACAGCGGTTATTGCCGTTCCCCAGCTGCCCTGCTGCTGATGGTGCCGGGCCGCCTCCCTGGGGCGCTGCGCTCCAGTGACGGGCCTCCAGGATCCTGACCCGGCGCCCAGGCAGTGACGGCGATGGGGGGACTCTGCAGAGGGGCCTAGGCTGGGCGGCCGGGCCGGTTTCACTCCTCTCCTCCTCCTTTCTGATCCATCCGCCGGGCTTGCTGGGCCGCTTCAGAGGGCAGTCACCAGGTAAGCACACTGGTGTGGGCTGGAGTCACACACAGTCCAGAGCGGGTGAGGACGGCGGGTTTGCTTCTCCCAGCACCCACCGGAAGTGGGGGGAGGGAGGACTCCCGTTTGGCAGGCGGGAGCAGAAACCGCTGTTTTTCTCTCCTCAGAAGAGTTGCGCGGCTTGCTGAGATTTTACTGCATTTCATGCGGTTATTTCCGTTTGCAGCAACCGCCGTCTTTTCCGGCTGATCCGCTGTTCGCCATCCGGGGACGGGCAGTGAGTGGATAATTCCTCTATTCACCGGACATATTCTTAAAATGATAGGGCCAGAACCCAAAGTCCGGTCTGTTTGTTCCCCATTCAACCTGACCGACAACATCTGAAGCGTTCCCACATTCACACACACAGCCAAGTCCTGTCCCTGGGTGTAACGAGCAAGCGGGGTGGGTGGGAGCGGTTGTCCGGGTTGGCGGTAAGGAAGAACGAGAGAGAAAGAGAGAGAGATAGATAGAGAGAGTGAGAGAGAGGGGGGTGGGAATGGTGGTAGGCGAGGGAATGTTGCTGGACGGAGCGACAGTGGTTTACAAATACAAAGTTCCTATGAAATTATAGGGCACTGCACATATGTCTTCACAAGCTGCACAGGGAACTGAAGAGCGTAGCCGTCATGGTATAACTGCACAAAACATCGGTTAGGCCACAAATGGCTTTTTGTGCATCGTTTTGGTCGTTAAAGTAGAAGCATAACGTGATGGTACAGTGTTGCGTACAGAGGGGATCACAGGGGTGTCGTCTGAGACATGGGGCTCCATTTATAAAATGAGATTGGCTTGACTGTCTTTATGTTCCCTGGAGCGGGTCAGGATGGAGGGTGGGAGTTGGGGAGGGTCTGTGGGCTCCTATTTCAGAGAACAAAGTCGTGAGGGTCAGCGGTAGGTGACTAACAGGAAACATTTCCAAATCTCGAGGTATCTTGACCTGGAGGGCACAGATTTCATCCGGGGAAGTGAGCTGATGGAGGTAGGGAGGCCAAACACGGCGGGAGGACGCGCAGTATATGGGGGTATGTCGAGAATGTGGAGGGGCAGATGAATGATGGGGAGCATGTGGACAGGTCCCTGAAGGTGGGGGGGCAGGTGGATCGGTGGGTTCAGGACGTGGATGGGAGACTTGCCTTTGTTGGCTGAAGGCTCAAAATTCCAGAGTAGGGATCTCTGCTGGAACTGTAGAAACAAAAGCTGGGCCACAGCTGGAGAGCTGTATCCAGTCCTGGTCACCGCCCCACAAGGACATACAGACACACCCACATCCGAATTCGGAGCAGGAGTCTCCACAGAGCCGCGCATGCGCTCTCCTCCATTCAGTCAAAGTTTATTATCTCCCCAACTCCACATTCCCACGTACCCGCGGTAACAGGAGTCCTCCTTCCTCAGCAAGTACCTTTCAACCTCTGCCTGAGATATACTCATCCATCCGCTCTCATTGCCCTCAGATGGACTGAGCTCCACAGACTCAGGAACGATTGAGGACATCACCTTCATTGAGTGACCGCATACTTAAATGGTCTCCACAAGTTATAGATTCCGCCACGTATGGAACCTTTGCTCCGCTTCTGCCTTTTGATTACTCCCAAGGATTCGATGGGTTTCAACAAAGTCACTTGTCCATCTGCTGAGCTCCAGTTCTGTTGGAGCCAGAGCCGCCCTCACATTCTAACTCACAACCTCACACAGCTTCAGGCCGGAAGCTACATCATCTATCAATAGCGCAGCGTTCGATCAAAACTCATGTTTCGATCGATACTGGGGCAGAGACAGTGTGTGTAGTCGGAACATCGTCGCCTTCACAGGGTGTGAAAGCTCGGACGGTAAGGAGTCGGATATGGATAAGACGTTCAGAGGAGATTTGCGGGATAATTTCATTCACCCGGAAGGAGGTTGGAATCTGGGACATTTATCCAGACTAGAAGGTGAATGGCCAAGGCACAGAAGGTTATTTAGCGAGAGATTTTGAAAGAGATTAGTGTAGACGGCTAGTCAATGGTTTGCATGGACATATTCGGCCGAACGGTCTGTTTCGGAGCTGCATGATTCCCTGACTCTCGATGAACAGCTTCATTATAATCAGCATCACTCAAACTGGCCCTGTGTGTAATGAATTTAAGTATCAGGCAGTGGTTGGAAAATATAGTTGAGCAAATAAAGTTTGAGCAACACATTCAGATAATTATATATACCGAGTAAACATAAGAATTACGGAGCAAAAAGCAAGAAATCGAATAAACCCCCACCACTCACACTGTACCAGAGACTGACAGGTACAGAATGAACCCCACACTCTCACACTGTACCAGAAACTGACAGGTACAGAATGGACCCCACACTCTCACACTGTCCCAGAGACTGACAGGTACAGAATGAACCCCACACTCTCGCACTGTCCCAGAGACTGTACCTTGGAGGAACTCAGCAGGCCATGCGGCATCCGTGGGGAAAAAAAGCAGGATTGGCACCCTTTGGAAACAGAAATAACATCACTCTGTCGGGGAATTGAACCCCGGCCTCCCCGGTGACAGGCGCGGATACTGCCCGCTATACTAATGAGGAACTCACGGCAGTTGTCAGGGTACCGGAGGGTTCACAGGTGGCCTCAGGTGGTCCTCACACAAAGAGCTCCGTTTTACTGTCGCCGTGCTTGAAACGTCTTTATGTATTCGATGATGTTCACGTCATTAACTCCCATTGAACGCTCCGGCATTTCAGACCTGGATTCAGTCAGTGAAACAAGCAAACGATTTCAGAGATGCCGCCCAGCGGAGAGCTCGAACCCACGGCCCTGAGGCGAAAGTTCTGCTGCTCTACCTGCTGACCTGACAAGAACAGTGAAATAAAAGTCATCTGAATTTACTCTCCCTAAGACTACTGAAGCCGTCCTCATGAATGTTTAACATTACAAAATATCAAGTTCCAGCAATCAATGACTTTATCCCCGTAACTTGCTGCATTCCGACTTCAAATCTTCCAAACACTGATCTATTTCACCCTCTCTCCGTCTCACTCCTCTGACATTCTGTTCATGGATTTCCAGATGGAAAATGGAACAGTCCAGCACGGGAACTGGCCCCTCGGCCCAATATCTTTTGACCAACTAACTAAACTTGCAATTAAAAGCGACAAAACTAGTCCCTTCTGTCCACACGTCGGCGCCCCTCCATTATTTGCATATTCATATGTTAACTAATAAAAAAGTAACTTTTTACCTTTTACATCAAAGCCTCCACTGCCTCCACTTCCACCTTTGCCTCCTCACCACATTTCGGGATTTACTTACAGATCAATGCGCCCTTGTCGTCCACAGCACTGCGGCAGTAAAATGGAGCACTTTGTGTGAGGACCACCTGAGGCCAGTTGGTGGGGGCAGAGAACCTTTCGGGACCCACTATTTCTGCGATTCCCGGTGTCAGTCTGTGCAAAGTTCCTCCACTGTAGGTCTTCATTGAAACAATTAACATTTTAGAACAACCTGCCATTTCAGGGAATGGTTTGAAAATCGAGGGGTGTTTGAACAAAAATATTCCCCCGCTGCCTGGGTGAGATTTGGACTCCGATCGACTGATCAGTTGTCTGGGATCCGGATCATAATAAAACACCATTTTGTTATTGTCACCCGGCACCGGGCCACCCACAGCCGGTCATCAGGCCAAAAAATCTGAACCATCTGTCCAGTGAATCATTTCCCTTCACATCACGACTTCTTGTCCCGGTATTTCCCCGTCCACCCCGCACCATTCTCCGCACCAAACTCACGTTTTTGCACAACTTACATTACAGCATCTCTGAAGAAAATTCAGATCTCTCTAAATGTTGCGGTCAAGCAGTTGCAGATTTATTAAGCACACACAATGCAATATCAGTTCAAAATATCAGCTTTACAATCAAATAATATTCAAGAACTCAAAACAATCCCGAACTTTGAGTTCAGTATCCTGGCCTTTGAAACCCGTACAGACTGACCCTCCACGACCGTCTACCACTTTATCCCAGTGTCTATCGATGGAAACCGTACAACCTGATCCCCGCCTGTTCATGGGTCCCACTTTAAATGTCGGGCTGCAGAGTTGAGGCCAATGCTGCGCCCACCCCCCAAACTGATGTGAGTGAAGACGGCAATACCTTTCTGTCGCTTCTTGTTCCCAGTAATGCTGGTCCAGTGGGACTGGGGTAGAGGGGTCAGTGGGAGTGATAGTGGGGTAGAGGGAAACGAGCGGAGGAAAAAAGGACACCGGTGGGAGATTGGTAGCGAGAGAGCGGGTGATGATACTGGGCGAGAGTGTAGAATGAGGAGATGAGGCGCAGGGTTATCCACAGTGGAGTGTGCTGCGGAGAGGGAGGTCGGGAAATAGAGTGTAGTGGGAAAGGGGGTAAATGGGGATCTGAGAATGCAGGGCAGGGGGACAGCGGACGGTTGGAGCGGGACAGGAATATCGGTGGAGGTGATGAGTGACGGGGTGGAGAGTGATGGGCGACGCTGGCAGAATTTAAAATGAGGAATAAAGGGCGAACCGTGATGTACGGTCTGTGGACGAATTCGTGCGGCTGTGTCCATGTCTGTATGTGTCTGGGCGCTCCCCCTCGTGTGTTTTGTCATAAAACGCGAGTTTATTTTCAACGTGCGTCTGAATGCGAGTCTGTGTATAGTTCGGGTATATCTGCAGTACCCAGTATTGTCTGTGGGTGAATGCATGTGTGTGCAGTCACTATGTGACTTTATTTGGTCACTGTGCATGCGGGAGAGGTGCGGGGTGCAACAGAACAGACTGATGGTGTGTGTTCGTGTGTGAGAGAATGTGGGTGTTTGCGAGAGAAAGAGAAAGTTTCTGAGAGTGGTGTGTGCAAGAAAGATCCAGTGTAAGTGGGTGACGGAGAGATGGAAAGAGTTCGTGTGTGCGCATACATAGTAGTAATGGAGTTTCTGTGTGTGAAAGATGGGAAGTGTACATCAGTGTGCACAGGGAAGTATTTCATGCGGTGTTGGATAGGGAGTGCGTGCGTTGGAATTGCGTTCCTCCCCGACCATCCAATCCACTCCTCCTCCTCACCTCCCTCGTCCTCTCCTCCTCCTTCCTGAGGTTCCGCCGAAGAGGAGGAACCCTGCCCTGCCCACTGACTGCTGCTTCCTTCCTTCTGTCCATGATGTCACCCTCCCACACACCATCCTGTCCGATCCCTCCCTCTCAACACTTCAGCTCTGCCTCTGGAGGAGGATGTGACACTGCCTGCCGGATCCAGTCAGCCACGGAGACTCCGGAGATGCGGAGATTCGTTATTTACTTCCTCGAGGCAACAATATACCTTCTGATTTTTTTTTCAAAAAGCAATAAATTCTGTCACACACAACTTCAGCTCAGCCACAAGAGGCAATAATAAACCTTCGATGATAAGTTTGAACATCGAACAGTACAGCGCAGGGCCCGTGATGTTGTGCCGAACTAATTAAATGGGTCATCAAATGCCCCACTGAACTAACCCCTTCTGCCTACACAGTGTTCATGTCCCTCCATTCCCTGCAAATTCATGTTCCTATCTACGAGCCTCTTGAAAGCCCCGATCATATCTGCCTCCATCAGCACCCCCGGCAGAGAATTCCAGGCAAGCAGTACTTTCTGTGTGAAATTTTGCCCCACTCCTCTCCTTTGAACTTACCCCCATCACCGTAAATGCATGCCCTCTGGTATTCGATATTTCAACTGTTGGTAAAATATACGAGCTATCTATTCTATCAACGTTCCTCATAATCTTGTAAACCTTTATCAGATATCGCCTCAGCCCCCGCCACTCCAGAGAAAACAGTCCAGGTGTGTCCAACCGCTCCTTATAGCGCCCGCTCCTTTTCGCACATGTTCTCTAATCCAGACTGCAACCTGGTAAACCTCTCTGAACCCTCTCCAAAGCCTCCACATCATTTCTATAATGGGGCGAGCAGAACTGAATGCAATACTCCAGATGCAGCCTAAACTGAGTTTTATAAAGTTGCAACATAACTTACCGGCTCTTGAACTCAGTGCCTCAGCTAATAAAGACAAGCATACCGTAAGCCTTCTTTGCCACCGTATCAACCTGTGCAGCGAATTTCAGGGAGTTATAGACATGAACCCCAAGTTCCCTCTGCATATAAACATTGTGAAGGGTCCTGCCATTAACGAGGTACTGTCCCTTTACATTTGATCTCCCAAACTGTAACATTTCACATTTGGCCAGATTAAACTCCATCTGCCATTTCTCTGCCCATATCCGTTGTATCCATATCCGCTGTGTCCTTTACCGGTCTTCTACCTTATCCGCACAACCACCAATCTTCATATCATCTGCAAACATTAACCCACGCATCTACGTTTTCAGCCAGGTCATTTACATATGTCACAAACAGCAGAGGTCCCAGTCCGGATCCCTGTAGAACACCACACATGACAAGCCTCCAGCCAGAAAAGACGCATTGTCCACTCCCCTCTGTCTCCCATGGCAAGCAAATTTTGAATCCAACAGACCAATTCACCACGGACCCATGCATCTTACTCTTCTGAATGAGCCTCCCCTGTGGAACCTTGTCACACAGTTCAGCAAACTGTTTGATGCAGTTGATCCAGTTTATTCAGCAAAGCCCAGCATCACCTCACTATCCCATTCTAATAACTCCCAGGAATCTACACTTCCCAAGAGGGGTCCTGCAGTGAGGGGTGTCCGTGTTATCATTTTTTACAGGACAGTCGAACACTTCGGAAGGAGTGCGATGAAACTCCTGATCAAGAGGGAGATCTGCTCCTCCTGAGGGTCACTCTCGGTTCAACAGGCCTGTGGTCACTACTCAGTGATGGAATTGTACTCAGCTCAACGTTAAACATCTAAAAGCTTGCACCCTGGAGCTCGCAGAGAACCTGAAGTAGTGCAGCAACAGGGCAGGTCTAATCCACCATTAACACTTTGTGGGCAGTGCCCTTGGCTTAGAGCAAAGCGAGCAACAAGCAAAAGCTGCATCCAGCGAGGCTGGGAGGGTCAGGGGATGGGATCGCCGGCTCCAGTGTGTTGATAGGTCGGTCGCTGTCAGTCCTCAGGAGGGTCGACCGAGCACTGCTCCAGCTCGATCTGTGGGTCCGGATCATCAAACATCTCCCGGAGCTGTTCCCAGAGAGGAGAAAAGCGAGTTACTGCATGAGGTGGGAAGGGAAGGGTTGGGGCTGTGACGGAGAGTCTGGGGAGAAACAGGCAGAAACAAAGAGAAAAGATTGATTGGGAGGGGTGAAGAGATAGGAGGTTGGGGAAGGCAGAGAAACACAGAGAGGAAAGAAAGCGCAGACCAAGGGGAACATTAGAGAGAATCAGAGACCAGAAATGGGGGAAAGAATGAGGAGGCGGGGAGACCAGGTTGAGAGAGGGTGAGGGGAGGGGTAGGCAGGGATGGGGAGATGGGCAGAGGGACGGGGAGATCCAACAGTGAGAGGGCGATCTGTCCCTGCATTCCTCCCTCCATCCCCCACCCCGTAGGTCTCAGTGTGGACAGACAGTGAGAGGGGGATCTGTCCCTTGTCCCTCCCTCCCTCCCTCCCCCACCCTGTACAGTCTCTAACCCTCAGTGAGGACAGGCAGTGAGAGGGAGTCAATCCCCGCCACTCTGCCCCATACAGTTTAGTCTCTCACCTTCGCACTTTCGGCTTCCTTCAGTTCTTCCTCACTCATGTCTCCTGGCGAAATCACCTTCACTTGAATCATCCGGCACTCTTCACCTGAACACACCAGGGCAACGTCAACAAGCAGATCAGGGTGAAGCCGAGCGCTGCTCACGGGATGTGCTTCCCGCTCCCTCATTTCCAACATCAGATCGATTCCCCAGACTCTCACACTTCGTCCCCTACTTTCCCAAACATTTCTGTTCTACTCACATTATATTTCGTTGAAAATACAGACGTGGACATCTTCAGAGAGAGAGAGTCAGAGAGGTGGAGAGCGAGGGCGGAACGGTGCGAGGACAGGAGGTCGAGGGAGGGGATACCACATGTGGTGAGTTGAATGGGGGGTCAGGAAGGGAGAGGCAAAGAGAGCAGGGGTGGAGAGGTATTGTTGACAGGGAAGGTGTGACGGGAATGGGAGCGGAGTGGGAACGCCCTGGGAGAGCGAGAAAGGGAGGAAGCAGGGTGAGGGCAAGTGAAGGGAAAAGTTGAAGGAGGTGATGGAGACAGAAAGGTGTCAACGGAGAGGAGGGTGAGCCATGGGAGGGCAAGGGAGAGGGAGAACGGGGCAACAGAGGAGAGCTAGAATGATACTTTAAAGTCAGCAAGTCCCTGGTGGGCCATGGGGTCTGCTCCTGTGCTGTGTGTGAGAGAGCGAGGCAGTGGGAATGGAGGGACAGGATGTGAGTGGGACAACGGCAGGGGTGAAGAGTGAGAGTGATGTGACCAAGATGTCCATCCAAGCCCGTCCCATTTGTCTGCGTTTGGCCAGAACCCTCCAAACATTTCCTGCCCATGGACCTGTTCAGGTGCGTTTTAACCTGCCTCAACCACTTCCTCTGGCAACCTGCTCCACGTTCTCATCATTCTCTGCATGAAGAAGTTACCTCCCAGGTCCCTCTTAAATCTTTCCCCTCTCACCTTGAACCTATGTCCCGCAGTTTTGAATCGCTTTCCATTGAGAAGGAGCTGCGTGCATTCACCTGTCCATGTTATACACCTCTCTAAGTCCACTGAGGGAATGGGATGTAGTGATATTGGCTTTCCCTGCACAGACCTGCTGGGTTCCCCAATGAGAGGGTCGGCACCAACGTTCACGTGGCAGATCCCGCATGAAGGACAGGCTCAACCTCTTTTGACAGAGCGACAGCTGCAGTGTTCTAAGCTTCATCAGAATTAGACTGGGATTCTGGACGTTCATCAGGAGTGGATCGCTTGTCACTGGTTCCTGGAGTAGTTCCGGAGACTCCACCTGAAACAAAGACAGTGTGTGTGTTTCCTGGAATTCTGTGGGAATGGAATGTCCAACCTCGGCTCAGAGATGTACACATCATCAGCAGGAGGATAATTCCCCCGTCTGTGTCAGTGTTCATCCCATTTTCCAGCACTTGGCCTGTGGGCTTCTGTGTTGAGGCAATGCAAGTGCTTGTCGACTCACGTCTCAAATGCTGCCGGCGTCTCTGCCCCCACCACCCTCTCCGGCATGGGAGGGCATTCCAGGCACTCACCGCTCTCTGGGTGAAAATGCTCCCCCGTCACCTCCCCTCTAAATCTCTGTCCGCCCTGATCAGTGGGCATCTCTCCAGCAGTCCACCCCACGAATGCCCCTCATTATTTCATGGAGACACAAGGAACTCTGCTGATGTTGTAACCTGGAAACAACCCACACACAATACTGGAGGAACTCAGCAGCTCAGGCAACATCCATGGTGGGAAATAAACAGTCGACGTTTCAGGCTGAGACCTTTCACCAGTACTGGAGAGGAAGAGGGCAGAAGCCGGAATGTGATGATCAGGGGAGGGGGAGTAGCACAGGGTGGCAGGTGGTATGTGAGTCCAGGTGAAGGGGAAGGAAGGAGGGTGGGGGAGGGGGATTTAACAAGCTGAGAGGTGATTAATAGAGGAGAGGCAAAGGGCTGAAGAAGAAGGAATCTGATTGGAGAGGACAGTGGACTATGGAATAGAGGGAAGGAGGTGGGGAATAGGTGGGCAGGTCATAAGGGCAGTGGTAGAGGAAAGAGAAGGGGACGGGAAACAGGACTGAGGGAAGACAAAGGGGGGAATAAATCCCAATGCAGTGGTCACCAAATCTCCGTTGGGTCTCACTTTATTTATTGCATCCGGTGCTCCCGGTGCAGTCCACTCTACATCGGTGAGAACCGACGCAGTTCGGGTGACCGCTTCATCGACCATCTTCGCTCCGTCCACCGCAAAAGCAAGGATACACTGGTGGCCAATCATTTCAATCCCACACCCCGCTTCCACACGGAAATGTCCATCCATCGCCCCCTCGACTGCTACACTGAGGCCAGACGCAGGTTGGAGGAGCAACACTTCATATTCTGCCTCGGGAGTCCTCAACCTAACGGCCTCAACATCGATTTCTCTAACTTCCGGCAAACACCCCTCTTCTCCCCCTGTCATGGTTCTGAGTTCTGGCCCTCAATTTGGCTCCATTAATGCCTTGTTGTCCAGCACATGGATTCCATGCT
>JARFYF010000056.1:215125-227581 GCA_030265395.1 Rhina ancylostomus
TAAGTTTTTTTTAAAAGCACAGAGTGGTGGATGGATGGAATGCGCTGCCAGCAGAAGTTGTGGGGGCAGATACATTAGGGACATTTAAGAGACTCTTAGATAGACACATGAATGATACAGAAATGGGGGGATATGTGGGAGGGAAGGGTTAGATAGATCTTAGGGCAGGATAAAATGTTGGCACATCATGGGCCGAAAGGCCTGTACCGTGCTGTAATGTTCCGTGATGCCAGCGTAGGACTATACTATGAATGCTAGGGCACTAGGGAGTGTAATGGAACAGAGGGACCTAGGAGTACAAGTGCATAGTTCGTTAAAAGCAGCGTTCACAGGTAGACGGTGGTGAAAAAGGTGTTTAGCATGCTGGCCTTCATCAGCCAGGGCACTGAGTATAGGAGTTGACACATTAGGTTGCAATTGTACAAGTTGTTGGTGAGGCTGCACAAGACCTTTCAGCCTTGCTAAAAATCCACACACTATATCAAACTTCCCACATTAACACTATATGTAATTTCCACAATCATTCAGTCAAACACAGCCTTTCTTTAATAAAAGGACAAGGACTGTCCCCGATTAACCCAAGTTTTTCTAAATGAAGATTCATACTGTCCTACAGAACTTATTCTGCTAATTATTTTTAAAATCTATGAAACCTGGACTACATAACAACAACTTGTTGTAACAACAGTTGGTTTTAATTTTTTTATGATGTGAGCATCACTGGCAACAAGACCAGCACTTATTGGACATCAAGAATTGCCCATGAGAAGGTAATGTTGAGCCACCTTCTTAGGCCAACTTGAACTATTCCAGTCCTTCTGATGTAGGTGCTCCCAAACTGCCTTTGGTAAGGGAGTTCCAGGAATTACATTCAGCAACAATAAACAAACAGCGATATAAAGTAGGGTGGTGTATGACTTGGAGGATTTTGCAAAAACTGTATTGGTGGTATCTTTCCAGTGCCTTGAGCTGCCTGCTGTAGGTTGTCTAGACTTCAGAACACAGAGGACGACAGTGATCACCACTGCTCAGCAGATCATGGATTTTGTGTTACATCTCAGGGTCATTTTCAGACTTCTTAGTGGCACAAACACAACTTGCTCTCCCTTTACCATCTCACACCTCAATATTGTCTGGGTTTTGCTTCATTTGTTGAAAGGGTTCTAATGGAGTGGTGTACAATCATCAGCAAACATTCCCATTTCTGACCCCATGATAAAAGGAAGTCATTATGAAGAATTGAAAATGATTAGGCCTATGACATTGCCTCAAGGAACTCCTGCAGAAATCTCCTAAGGGTGGGATGATTGGCCTCAATAAAGCACAAATATTTTCCTTTACGAAGGATATGGCTCCAGCTATTGGAGTCTTTTCTCCAAAATGCCACTGACCTCATTTTGCCAGGTCTCTGAGGTTATACTTGGTCAAATTCTGCTTTGATATCAAAGGCAGTTACACACATTGCCTCTGTAATTCAGCTCTAACCTAATGTTGTGATGAAGTCAAGAGACAGTGGTCCTGGCAAAGTCTAAACAGGGAACTGCTGAGTATATTGTTAGTGAGTACTTGTCCTTTGGCAAAACCATCATTAACATCTCCCATCACTTTGTTAATGATTAACAGCAGACTGCTTGGGCAGTAACTAGCCAGACTGGATTTGCCTGACTTTACATGACTAGCGCATACCTGGTCAACATTCCACATTCAATATAGTTACTGTACTCAAAACAACTGTCAGAAGTGCAGCTCATTCTGGACCGCAAACCTTCAAGGACCACAGCAGGATGTTCTTTCATTCCAGGTTCTCTCTTGCATCCAGCGCTCTCAGCCCTTAATTGTTATCACATTAAGCGTATCAAATTGGCTGAGATGGAGACTTCATCACGAGTATAACAACATGGTACTATTAAACATTTTCTCAATTTCGGAGAAAATATCTCAGTTTTGACCCGGAATTATTTCTGGGTAGAAAGCATAATACAGAGGAATACTGGGACACAAGAAAATAAGAGCATGAATAGACCATAAGAGCCCTGAAGCCTGCCCTGCTGTTCCATATGATCATGGCAGATTTTTTCCATGCAGTACTTTCATCTGCTGTAAGTAGCTGGCTGAAGCATGCCTTACTGACTGAGCAATGAACTCCAGGGTGTTTAATCAACAGAAATGATTGAAGAATATGTAAAAGTAGAAACAGAACAGCTTAAACTGGAGACAAAGTTCTTACATAGCCTAATTTTACCTTGATAGCTAAGGTACCATCTACATTAAGTAAAGTGTTGTGTTAGAAATCTGTAAAATACTGAGGAACAGAAGAACAGCAAAACTTTAAATATTTGTGAATCCCTACACTGAGTATTGTGTGCAGTTCTTGTTGCTTAGCCGTAGCAAGGATGTCATTATAATGGAAAGGGTGCAGAAAAAATTCACAAGGATATTCTGGGATTGGAGGGCAAGTTATAAAGAGATACTGGATAGGCTGGGGCTTTCTTCCCTGGAGCGTAGGAAGCTAAGTGGGTAACCTTTTGGAAGCAGATAAAATCACGAAGGGTATAGATAAGGTGAATGGTCAGTCTTTTTCCCAGGGTAGGGGAGTCTAAAACTAGAGGGCATAGATTTAAGGTGAGAGGGGAAAGATTTAAAGGGGGCCCAAGAAGCAACATTTTCAGATAGAGGGTGGTGAGTATGCAAAACAAGCTGCCAGAAGAAGTGTACAATTAACATTCAAGAGACATTTGGACAGGTACAAAGAAAGGTTGAGAGATACGCGCCAAACGCAGGCAGATGGGACTACTTCAGGCAGATAACTTGGTCAGCATGGACGAACTGGACCCGACCTACTTCCGTGCTGGCTCTGCCTCTAAGAATGGCCTCCATCTGTGTCGTAGTGAAGTAACTTGTAATTGACATGAAGCAGTACAAGACTATTTACTATCCTGAAACCATCACAGTTTAGGACAGCACAGAAAGTAAAACACAAGGCATCTTAGTCTTTAAAAATTATCAAAGTATACAACTGCAGTTCAAAGGAATAATGAAGGATTACTACACTACATACTACAGGCAACTTGATCAGCATGGACGAGCTGAGCTGAAGGGCCTATTTCTGTACTGTACTAGTTGATGACTCTATTAATTTCTACACCATTAGATCCATGAACAGTATAATGAAAATTTATGTTACAGTAGAAAAAAGGCCATGAATCAAGTCTTGATATATTGTCCTTTGCATGCAGAGCAACACATAAATAGTCTATTTGTTCAGAGCTCTACTGACAGGAAATATATTCTAGAGTACTGGAATGTTTGAAGAAACATTCTTAAATTCCAGTCTCTGCTGAGTGTTTGTTTAATGATTAAAGACAACAAAGTTTTGGCTGTAACAGTTCTTCCAGGAGGCAACTCAAAATCTTCAATGCCTTTTTGAAAGTGATTTGGTAGGATCACATGGGGGAGGGGAAAGAGACAGCATTAAACAAAAAATTGGCAATTTTAAGCTTTCATAAATGTGGTCACCAATGCCAATTATGGATTTTTCTGTCCAAAATGCCCAGTTACAGACTCTGAAAAGTAAATACTACTCCTACAGGTTTTTAAAACAGCTGGCCAATCATCTCAAAACTGAAGCTGAATACAAAAACCCAGAATATTTCAGCCTTTGGCATACAGACAAGTTTTCTTTCATTTCATTCAGCAAATCGATGCCACTAGAAAATTAAATCAGGTCAAAATACACAGGACAGTATGAGTTTTTCAAAAATATTTTCCTTACAAATTAAATCACTTGTTTATGAAACATTTCAGCCACGTTTATAACTCAAAGCATGAGCTGTACTTAAACAGAGACTATGAAACTTCCACCTCCTGTGAAATTACAATTGAGGCACTACGGAAAAAATGGATTCTAACTATGCACAATACACTCTATAGTCAGTTGCAGACAAAAGGGTGAACAAAGATCATTGAAGGTTTGAGGTTCTACTGCACCTTCTAGATTTATATTCAAATCAATTTAATGATGTGACTCAGAACATTTATATTCAAACCGTAAGGAACAAAACTCCCATGAAAAATAAAGGTATTTCCTCCAGCCAGTATAGCAGTGTGTGCACTTATGCACTTCAGTAGGTTTGTATTTCTGGGGCCTCCATAAAGAATGATTTTACCTTATTGGAGGTCAAAGTGATAGACTTAAAATTATTGGCTGAAAAACTAAAGAAGGAGATGACAATTTGACTTTCACCCAGACAGTAGTTATGATGTAGGAGGTAGGGCAAGTGGCAGAAGAGTCTGTCATTAGTTTTAAAATAGTTATGGAGGATACAACTAGTTCACAGGTTAAGGTCCTGAAATGGGGGAGAGCCAACTTTGAACCCATGAGACAGGATCTTGCAGAGGTTGATTGGGAGAGATTGTTTGCAGTGAAAGGAGCATCTGCCAAATGGGAGACTTTTAAAAAGCGTGATGTCAAGAATTCAGGGCCTGCATGTTCCTATTACGGCAAAGGGCAAGACTGGCAGGTTTCAGGAACCCTGGTTGATGAAAACTACAGGCCGGTGAGTCTGACATTGCTAGTAGGTAAATTGCTGGAGGGGATTCTGAGGGACAGGATCTACCAACATTTGGAGAGACAGAGTCTGATTCAGGACAGTCAGCATGGCTTTGTGCATGGGAAATCATGTCTGACGAATCTCTTGGGCGTTCTTTGAGGAGGTAACCAAAAGGGTCGATGAGGGTAGGGCAGTGGACGTTGTCAGATAGACTTTAGCAAGGCCTTTGACGAGGTCCCTCATGGCAGGCTAGATGGCAGGTTAGATTGCATGGGATCCAGAGGGACAGAGCAGAATGGATTCATAATTGGCTCAGTGATGGAAAGCAGAGGGTGATGATCAAGGGTTGTTTCTCAGACTAGAGGCCAGTCTTTTTTTAGTGGTATGCCACAGGCGTCGGTGCTGGGACCTTTGTAATTTATATAACAATTTGGATGTGAATGTACAAGTAAATTTGTGGATGATACTAAAATAGGTGGTGTTGTAGATCGTGTACAAGGTTATGAAAAATTACTGGGGGATCTTGATCAACTAGGTATCTGGGCTGACAACTGGCCAATAGCTTTCAATTCAAATAAATGTGAGGTATTGCATTTTGGATGATCAAACCAGGGTAGGACTTGTCCAACAAATTGAAGGGCCCTGGTGAGTGTTATGGAACAGAGGGACCTAGGAGTGCATAGTTCGCTGAGAGCAGCGTCACAGAAAGATAGGATGGTGAAAAGATGTTTGGCACATTGGCCTTCATCAGTCAGGGCACTGAGTACAGGAGTTGGAAAGCTATGCTGCAGTTATATAACACATTAGTGAGACTGCACTTGGAGTATTGTGTACAGCTTTGGTCACTATTTATAGAAAAGATGTTATTAAATTAGAAAGAGTGCAGAAAAGATTTACCAGGACGTTGCCTGGACTTGGGGGCCTGAGTTATGAAGAGAGGTTGCGTAGACGAGGACTTTATTCCCTGAAATGTAAGAGATAGAAGGGTGACCTGATGGAGATGTACAAGATCAAGAGGGGCATAGACAGGGCAAAAGCACAATCTTTTTCCCAGGGAGGGGGAGCCAAAAACAGGAGGGCATCAGATTAAGATCACAGGCAAGAGATTTAAAAGGGACATTAGGGGCAACTTCTTCTCATAAAGGGTGATGCGTATTTGGAATGAGCTGCCAGAAGCAGTGGTTGAGGCAGGCACATTTGCAACATTTAAAAGCCATCTAGATAAGTCCATGGACGGTGAGGCTTAGAAGGAAATGGGTCAAATGCAGGCAGATGGGGCTAGTTCACTGGGCAACACAATCAGTATGGACAAGTTGGTCCGAAGGACCCGTTTTCATGCTGCCTAACTCTATAATCCTGGTGCTATCTGCAGAGTAGATGCAAAAAGGTCAATCGAGGCTTTAAAAAGGAATTGAATAGATACCTAAGGAAAAATTATTGCAGGGCTTCAGGGAAATAGCAAAACAACAAGTGAATAATTTGCTTGATGGAAAACAAAAATTGACTTGATGGGTTAGACAGCCTCCCGCACTGTAACAATTCTGGGTTTCTGCTCTTTTTACACATTAGATTGTTTCATTCATGATCCTGACTGCACCAGATTGAAAAGCCATCATTCAATAGATTGACCAAATGTGACTTGGAATTTCAATGAAGTAATTTTGCCGTTCAATTATTTACTTGTTATCTCTTCTTGAAGACAAACTGCCTTAAGCAATATTGTCTAACCTTTTGTTGCTTACATTAATAATGTACCCCTCTGTAGCATGCTTTGTACCTAAACATGTTTTCTGCCTTCATTCAAAGCAGCATCTTTATACTGTAGGTTTTGAAACGAGTTGTCCATTTGAACTCAGGTAAACAGATGTTGTACAATGGTGCTCTCCCAAAGCTCTGCTTTTTTCCCTCCTTTGAGATAATACCAAATTATACTTAGTCTACCAAAATATTGTTAATGCATTGCTATTTCAGTGCATGGCTACACTGTTGGATGTTTAAGACAGGCACTGTTTGCCTCGCCCGTCTCCACCACCTACCCCACCAAGAATCCTTTCCAGTTCATCTGCCTAATTTTGAAACTCCCTGACTGTGAGTGATAACTCACTATAAAAGGTAAAAGGCAACATCCACCAGTTCTTCACACAAATGAGTATCAATTATCTGCACAGCGGTGAGCCAGTACTGGTATAACATTTGGCTATGGTGAGGGAGTAATTGTAGACATGCCTAATCCTGCCTTAACTGAACACATTTACAGTGCCTGTTGATTATGTTCTGCAACTAAGGTTCCTTTAAACTTGGCAAAAACATTAACGAAAGGGTTCCCACTTCAAATAACTATAGGTGGGATCCTGCTGGATATAAAAATTGTTAAGCAAGATGAGGCGTGGCTACTACAATCATACCCTCACCACATAAATATAACTGAATCCACAGCAATGATGAAAGTTGGTGAGACCGCATTTGGAGTATTGTGTTTAGTTTTGGTCACACTGATAGGGGAGATGCCTTAAGCTGGAAAGAGTGCAGATGAGATTTATGAAGATGTTACTAGGACTCAAGGGATTGAGTTGTGGAGAGAGATTGAGCAAGTTGGGACATTTTTCACTGAAGCACAGGAGAATGAGGAGGTAATCTTATAGAGGTGTGTAAAAATGACAGATAAGGTGAATATGTCCCCAGGGTTAGAGAATCAAGAACTAGTAGGGCTTAGGTTTAAGGTGAGAGGGGAGAGATTTAATAGGAATCTGAGGGGGAACCTTTTCAGCCAGAGGGTGGCCAGTATATGGAATGATCTACCAGACAAGGTTAAGGCTGGTATGTTAACAACATTTAAAAGCTATTTGGACAGGGACATGAATAGGAAGGATTTAGAGGGACATGGGCCAAACTAGGGCAAATGGGAATCATTTGGACCAGTTGGACCAAAGGGCCCATTTCTGTTCTGTATGACTATGTCCATTTCATGTTTCCTTACAACATAGGAGGCAGCCAGTCAGCCCATCAAATCTATGCTAACTCTCCAAGCAACTCCATTCCTTAACCTTTTCTCTCCCTCACATGCCCATCAACTTCACCCCACCCAATTCTCCAACGAACTGGCTATTTCACATTAACCAATTAACCTAGTAAGCAACATTTCTTGAGGATGAGGTTTCATCATTAGTGCGTATGCCTGCAGCAGCAGAAGCCCCAAACTCTAGAATTACCTCCCTAAATTTCTGCGCCTCCATTTCGCACTTTAAAATGTTCCTTAATACCAACATCTTTCACTAATTTTGGTTATCTGCCCTCACGTGGTGTTAACAATCCTGTGAAAGGTCTTGGCAATATTTACTATTTCACAAAGTCCGATATAAATGCAAACAGTAGGTCCTTAAACAGCACAAGCCGAAATCTCTCTGGTCCACACATCTCAATATCAATCACTTAATGACAGGTCTTGATTCAACTTCTCATCCAAAAGACAATCTCAAAATGCAGCATTCCCCTGGTAATATGGTGCTTAGCCAAGGAAGTGTGGTAATCCACAATATTCTGACTCAGCAAGTCGACAGAGTTGGCTGCAAATATGATCTAAATTGCCCTGTAGTTTTGGACAAACTTGTTCACCAGACACTCCCACACAATCTAAATGCAAATACATCAACTTTCATTGGCTGTTAGGCAATACCCACCAACAAGTTGTGGTAGAACAAAGCACATATGCAGACAGTCCCGGGTGATGTGATCAATATACTCTGAAGAAGCAAACTTTAACAACCTTCCATTTAGTTTTCAGAAAGTACAAGTGTGGAATAAAAATATAAATGAAACCTTAATTCAATACTAGCAAGCACTGGCTAAATAGGAAAGGAAAAAAAACTAACGATCAATGAATACAAATTAATTTAGAACATGCAAGCAGCATCAGGAGTTAAGCATGCAGCTAGCTGTTTGTCCAACTGTTTTAAACCAAGCTAAAAGAGCCAATGCATCAATGAGTAATAAAAGATCAAATGCTTAAGTTGAATCTTCAGATAGGATCTTACAATCAAATGAAGAAACTATTCACTGCAACTAAAAACACTTGTGTTAGCAATTCATAATTGTCCTTCAATAATTGAAATCTGGATGTCTTTACTCCTGCATGCTGCAATTTCTCAATTACAAAGATAAAGCTTTTTGCTTCATTACATAAAATTCTGCCACAAGGGCAAGTGAGTCTCACTGTCAGCATCTGGAACAAAGTGCCTAAGTTTACGCCAAATACTGGGGTTTATGTCAGTTTTTTTTGCGAGTCTTCCAGTACATCTTAGCTGTGATAAATAAAACGGAACAATGTCTTACATGAAAATTACACATGCATTGTAACAAAAACATGAAAGCAGAAAACTCCCAACCTCTATATAGAAGGAACACAATCACTAGTCTTTGACCAAGGCAGCAACCAACTCCACCCTGCTCCATTTAAACTGCCTTTTTAATTTGCATGCACAAACATATAATCACCAATGTCTACACTGGTTGGAATCCAGTTACATAACATTCAACGTGCAGTGTATGATGACAGACAGCAAGACTGAAACTGCTAGTGGCAAAATAGGCACACATTTTCACAAAGTTGTTATTCATAGGAACCTGGAGTTTTCATTGAATTACAGAATGCACAGAACAGAAAAAGTTCTTTCAACAGAATACACAGGTGCTTATCTTGTACACTGCTTTCTCCCAGAGATTTTAATCACAACATTAACATATCCTTATATTCCAGTGTTTATCCTAGCTTTCCCTCGAAGAAAACATCTTAAATATCACCAATGACAAAAAAGACTTCAATACAAAGCAAGATATCAGGTACTGGATACCCTAATGATGGCTAAACCACATTAATTGGCTGTTTGACAAAAGCAATAGGTAAGCAAGGATAAACTTTGGGTATTCTGAGATATTTCAGGACATTGCTAAACTAGTATCTGCTTTTTGGAATATTTACAGGAGTATGTCTTACCTAAACTTGTTTCTGGCTTGGAACTATCACTAATTATTTGTAAAAAAAACGGTGTGTTTTACAGCAAGACAGGCTGAAAAGAGTGGTACAATAAAGACCTACATGAAACTTCAGAAAGCATCATGTACGATAAAATAACACTACCAACTTTGACCCAATCATACAATAAATAATGTAATTTCAGTGGTTACCTTCAGAAATATGTGGAAAACGAAAATATGCACACACAAAAAAAAATTACCATCTAGCTTTTCATGACAGTCAGCCAAGACAGAGTATGCAAGAAGATTCAGCCATTGAGAGCAGTGAAAATCAAAACAACTTCAGATGCTAAAAATCTAAACTAAGAACTGCAAATGCTAGAAATACCTAGCAGTTCAGACAGAATCTATGGAAAAGGTAACAGATCAATGACTCTTCACCCAAGTCATTGGCCTGAAACAAACTTTATTTCGCTCTCCATCGATGCTGCATGACCTGTTGAATATTTGCAGCATTTTGCTTTTATTTGAGCATTTCTTTCACCACTAAGCCTGACTTGTGTTACTCGTTTAATCCTTATATTCAAAGGCATTCTGAGATCTATGAACCCCAGTCTAACATGATGTGGGCAGGGCAAGAGCCACAAATCTTTCTTACACCTTTAAATGTCAGGTCACCTCATTACAGGAAGGATGTGGAGACTTTGGAAAAGGTGCAGAAGTTGTTCACTGGAATGCTGCATGGATTAGAGGGTACACAAACTTGAGTCGTTATCTCTGGATCAGAGGCTAAAGGGAGACCTGATGGAATTTTCTAAGATTATGAGGCATAGATAGGGTAGACCGAATCTTTCGCCCCGCCCCCCCCGGGTAGAAAAGTCAGGTTCTAGAGGACATTTGTTTAAGGTGAGAAGGGGGAAGTTTAAAGGAGCTGTACATGGCAAGTTTTTTTTTGTACACAGAGAGTAGTAGGTGTCTGGAGCAGGATGACAAAGGGAAATGTTAGAAGCAATTACAGAGGTGATGTTTAAGAGGCTGTTTCATGGATACATGAATATGCAAGGAATGGAGGGATATAGATCATGCACAGGCTTTAGAGAATTAGTTTAATTCAGCATTATGTTTGGGGCAGACATTGTGGGCCCAAGGGCCTACTCCTGTGCTGTACTGTTCTGAGTTTGAAATGCATTAATTACTACTGGTGAGTGACTCCACATTCTACATTTTCTCAGGAGGAAGGCATCTCTCCAAATCCTTGCTAGATTAAGTGAGAGTCTCATATTTGTGGTGGCTAGTTCTGGTGTCCCACAAATGGGAGCATCTTCTCTATGGTTACCTTTTCAAATCCTTGCATAATCTTACAGACTTTCATCAGGTCTCCTCCTAACCTCTGTCAAAGACATTTAAGAATCTATGTAATGCTGCAAAAAGTTGAAAGAGAAAAAAAAATACAATCAACTCTAGAGCTGTTCTGGGAGATTGCTTATCAAGATTTCCTATCTAAATGTAGTTTGGTTTTGGCTTTGAATTAATTATGATTGTTGCAAAAACTGGCTTGTTTTTGTTTTGAAATACAATCAATATTTTTCATCTGCAAATCAATCATCCAGTGAATTAAAAACAAGTAAATCTGAAGGCTGCAATGTACCAAGTTGGAAGATGTTCCTCAAGCAAGGAGCTTTGTTGGAACATTGCAGGACACCAAAGAAAGGAGTGGGATGAAGAATTAAAGTAACAAATAACTGGAAGTTCAAGGTCTATCTGAACATAAGCACTCATATAGTGGTGATCCAATTTGCATTCAGATACCCAAAGTACAGCAGAGATACTGAGAGAACTGAATGCAGTATACTGTATTGGTATAGACTGCACCAATCTCAGTCACACTTTGGTAAAATGTCACTTAGTTACAACAACAAAGGTCTAAAGTTAGGAGGGAGGGAACTTGCAGAATGGATTCAAATTGCAGGATCTCATTCATCATTTAATTTGTTTTCCTAAATGCAGAAGCCTCATGTTAAAGTTAACACAAATTTGTAATCCACTGCTCTCCTGTCTACAAGTAAACAGTTATTGTGTCTTGGGAAGAGGAAGAAAGATCACACCCAAACTTTGAAAAATTTGTTTTTAGTTTGATGGAATAATATCTTACTTTTAAGAACTTTGCCTCATCACGAAATGCCTAACAGAGCCAACTAAGTGTAATTAGGAACTCAACATTAGGGATGTTGGCCTGTATAATTTATGCTTATGTTTTTCTTGTGAATGTTGCGATAGGATGCTATGTGCCTGTGATGCTGCTGCAAACAAGTTTTTCACTGCATCTGTGCATACGTGCACTTGTGCATATTGACAATAAACTCTACTTCAAGAGATCACTGACATTGGGTCACTTATCCTTCCACTGAATTTGATGGATTTTGCAAAGACAGCATTGCTGGTATCTTTCAAGTGGCTGTAGGTAGTCCAGATTTGGAAAAGGGTGGGGATCACCACTGCCTGATAGACCATGAGCTTTATGCCAGGTATGATCTTCAAGCACGCTATTTTCCTCATTCATGGAACACAGAACAGGAAAAGACCCTTTGACCCCTGACTGACCATGATGTCAATCTAAACTAATCCCATCTGCCTGCATATGGTCCGTATCCTTGTATTCCCTGCCTGTTCACATGTCTATCCAAATGCCTCTTAAACATTGCTATCACATCTGCCTCTAACACATCCCCTGGGAACATGTTCTAGGCATCAGCCACATGGCATTAAAAAAAAACTTGCCTCGCAAACCACCCTTAAACTTTCCCCGGCTCACTTCACACTTGTGCCCTCGAGTATTGACATTTCCACTTGCATTCGACTGTTTGAATTAGCTTTTTAACATGCATAGTGTTCAATACACCTCAAGTGGCTGCACAAGGACTGGCCGCTTCTTAGC
>JARFYF010000056.1:505836-517884 GCA_030265395.1 Rhina ancylostomus
CCGTCGATGGCAATGCCCAGGTTGGGTGAACTCTTTGGGACTCTCACTAGGACAGAGGTTGGCTCCAAGAGGCCAGGCTGCAGCAGGAGGAAAGAATCCAACAGTTAGTGCAGGGGCAGGTCACATTTCAGCTGCTCAAACAGGTATTGCTGAGAACATATTTCATAAATTTCCTCCCCTTTTTTTGCTGAACGTCCTGATTTCCACCTTATGTTTGCTTCAAGGCAAAATCTTCCAAGTTCACTGGAAGGTCAAGTGAACCAATGTCAGTGTCTTCTCTCAGGCCCATAGCCTGGCTTTGACACCCTGATTACACTGAGCTGGCTCCACTCAGCAGGCTCAACACCGGACTCCTGAAACAGACTCTCCGTTCTTGGTCCAACTTACCAACTCAACATAGATCCCATATGATTTAATCTTCTAGACCAGCCTGCAATGAAGGACTTGTCAAATACTAAAGTCCATGCAGACAATGTCTACACTAATCAATCACCTTAGTCACTTCCTCACAAAGCCCAATCAGGTTTGTAAGACAGGACTTCTCCCACACAAAGCCAAGCTGCCTGTGCCTAATAAGTCGATGTTTTTCCAAATGCGAGTAAATCTTAAGAATCTTACAAAAGGGAAATCATGTTCGACTGTTAGAGATTGTTGAGGTTTAGATATAAGAATACATAAAGAGGAACCAATGGATGCAATGTATTTGCACCTTCAGAAAGCTTTGACAGATGCTGTGCAAGAAATTATTGAACAGATGGGATTGGGGGTGAGACTAAGGATTGGGTAATAGGCAGAAAACACAGAATGGGGATAAACAGGTCATTTTTCAGGTTGGGATGCTGTGACCCGTGGGGTGACTGGGCTGTGACCCATCTGGGGCCCCAGCTGTTCACAATGTGTATCAATGATTTGGATGAGTGTAATATATTGAAGCTTAAAAATTGATACAAAGCTAGGTATGATTTGTGAGTAGGATACATCAGGGCTTTAGGGAAGATAGAAACAGACAGTGAATGGACAAGGCCATGCAGATGGAATATAGTAGGAACAAATACTGAGAGGTTGAAAGGTGTTGGTGTTCGGAGGGATTTGGGTCTGCTTCATCATGGATCACTAAACATTAAAGTGCAGGTTCAGCAAGCAATTAGGAACACAAACAGTATGTGGGTCCTTATTGCAGGAGTAAGGTGAGGCAGTATCTGGAATACAGAGTACATGTCTGATCTCCTAACCAAAGGAATGCAATAAAGGTTTACCCAACTGAGCTGTCAGAGGATTGTCCTGTGAGGAAAGATTTAGCAGACCAAATCTACAATCTTGAGTGTATAAAAATGAGAGCTGATCTCATTAAAACATAGAAAACTTTTAGGAAGCTTTCTTGGGTAGATGGCAAGTCAATGTTTTCCCTGGTTGAGCATCCAGGACTAGGGTCAGTCTCAAAATAAACTCACCCTCCCTCCCCTCCCAGATTTGATCATTAACCCACACAAAAGGGGCAATTTAATGTGGCCAATTAACCAACTAACCTTGATCCTAAGGGACAACCTCTGAAGATAGCAATGGAAAACTATTAAAAATAGTCTTTGTTATTGCGAGAGACGTCGACAGGAGAATGAACAGGAGTGATGGCCTCACACAACAATTAACGGGACGAAGCTCCACACTCCCAGTGGGTTAACCCACTGTTCCAACAATACAGCACGTCACCAGTTAAGTATAATATTTGCATAAACGATTTTCGGAGGAGTTATACAGAGTTCTAATTTAAAAAGGTGTTTTCTGTGGGACTCTGTGAGCAATTCACCTAATGCTGAGTGAAGGATTGGCTGAGGAATATTTATAAACTTCAACATTTAATCACTTCCAAACACCCTGAATCACTTTAACTAAGAGGCAGGAAATATGAAATTAATTCTGACAATTAGAGACACAAGAAAGTTGCGACATTAGGTTTGACCACATCAGCTTAAAGCTGCACAAATTAAAGCTCGATGTTATGGTCCTAAAGTTTTAGGTCGGTTATTTGCTGAATATGAGGTGATTGTTTTTATGGACACTGACAAGTGCCTGCCTGTGTGTTCCACACAGAGTCATCGAGCAACACAGCACGGACACAGGCCCTGCGGCCCAACCAGTCCATGCCGACCATGTTGTCCAGCCAGCTAGTCCCAATTTCCTGTGTTTTGTTCATATCCCTCTAAACCCCACCCCTCCATGTACTTATTCAAGTGATTCTTAAATGACACTGTTGTACCTGCTTCACCCATTTCCTCTGGCAGCTCGTTCCATATACTCACCCCCCTCTGTGTGAAAACGTTGCTCCTCAGGTCTCTTAAATCTTTCCCCTCTTACCCTACATCTATGCCCCCTAGTTCTGGACTCCCCTACCCTGGGAAAAAGACTGTTACCATCCACCTCCCATAATTTTAAACATTTCTACAAGGTCGCCCCTCATTCTCCTTTTGATCCAATGAATGAAGACCCAGCCTGTCCAACCTCTCCCTATAACTCGGACCTTCCAGTCCTGGCAACATCCTCCTAAATCTTCTCGACACTCTTTCCAGTTTAACCACGTCTTTCCTATAACAGGGCAACCCAAACTGTACACAGTTCTCCAAGCGCGGCCTCACCAATGATGCATACAGCTGCAACGATGTCCCATCTCCTATACTCAGTGCCCTGCCTGATGAAGGCCAGCATGCTCAATAACTTTTTCCCCACCCTGTCTACCTGTGACACTTGTACTGCCAAGTTCCTCTGTGCCATTACACTCCCTCAGTCAGGAGACTCGCTCATTGTTTGGCAGTTTAAGCTCCATCTGTCTGAACTCCTAGTCTACAGTGGAAACCCCTTCTTGTTCAATCAGCACCAGAGTCTCAACTCAGCAAGAAAACATTCACTGTGCCTCAGCTCTATTTCTCCCTAACAGATACTGTCCGACCTGCTGAGTGTTTCCAGTGTGAAGCTTCCTATTACTATACCATTTAGTTTTGCACATCACTCACTGTGGTAGAAATCTTGCACATGCAGTTATTTTTCTATAACGTACTTTGTCTTGTCTCACAATTTATCTACAAGTTGCATCGTTGGTCGGCTAAGCTGAATTTAGATTGCTAAACTGGAGATTTTTCAAACATCTTTCAATCTCCATGACTTGCATCACACTGGGGGCTTCAAACTCTCACACTGAAGCCACCTTAGGTACACTGGTGCTGGTAACCACTGATCCCACCACTCTTGTTCAACAGGGTTCCATGTTAAGAATATCAGAGCGTGGATTCAATCCCCCGGTTCACTCAGCAAGCAATACTTAACAAAGAACGGGGAGCCACATGAATCAGTTTCAACAACCTCAGGCTTATTTATATTGTCAGTAAGATACAGCATGGAAAGAGGGCCTCTGGCCCAGCGAGTCTGCAGTGACCATTACCCACTCACTTACACTAATCCAGCATTAATCCTAATATTTTTTCATAAATTTATTTTCATTGTTAAAATGACTGGTCTGGAGGGTTTTAGATACAAGGAAAGGAGGCTGAGGGGCAACATTGTTGAAGTTTATAAAATCGTGAGGGGCACAGACAAGGTGGATGGCCACTGTTGTCCTCCATGGGTGGGGGAGTCCAAAATCATGGGTTTAAGGTGAGAGGGGAAAGACCAAAAGGGGATCCTAGGGACAAGTTTTTCACACAGGGTATATGAAATGAGCTTCCAGAGGAGCTGGAAGAGGCAGGTACGGTTATATTGTTTAAAAGCCATTTGGACTGAAACGTTTAGGACTGAAATGAGAAGAAATTTCTTCACTCAGATAGTGGTGACCCTAAGGAATTCTCTGCCCTGAAGGGTCTGGAGGCTACATCGCTGAATATACTTAAGGGGGAGATAGACACACGAGGCATCAAGGGGTATGGGAAGAGAGGGGGGATGTGGTATGGACAGAGGATCAGCCATAATGGTGGCCGAGTTCTGTTTCTATTTTTCTGGTTCTGTTTTCCATCATCAAACAGGAATGAATCTTCAGTCCACCACTGCTTCTGTACAGTAACAGTCTGTCCAGGGACATGGTGTTTGAGCTCCACATTGTTCCCATGGGATTATTTCCTTTCAAATAATTTTGTGCTTTTCTCTTTCCAATTTTCTCCCATGCTCCTGATTCTGAGAACATAGCAGAGGTTGTGTGTCTGGAAGCAAAGTTATCTCCGAGTATCAGCTCCTGTCATTTGGGATAGGATTTGACAGGGAGTGTTGAACCATTGCCATGCACTGTTCTCACAGATCAGGGGCTATAGTGTGACTGAGAGAAGGAATGTGGGCAATTCATTCTTAACCTCATTGATGGTTATCTAGTCAACTTAGTAACCAAATCCAGAACCTCCTAGTCAGGATAAACCCACTGCTCTACTGAGGAATTAAGCGATTCCTTTTAATCTGTGAAATGCCCCTCTCTATCATATTTGATTGTTTTGAAGAAATGCAGTAGGCAATTTACTTGTAGAAGCACTCACGAACCCCAGTGATGCCAATTATTAAAATGATGTGCCATGAAAATATGAAAAAGTAATCAGTGTGAATGTGAAATCCATCTGCTGTTGGCTGAAGGAATCACTGAACGGATCCTCTCGACTCCTTTGGATCAAATGAGCACAAGAACATAGCACAACTTCTTCCAAATGCTTCTGTGACATTATACGTCCAAGCTGCTGCCTGTCCTAGCTCGTTTCTCACTGCTGTATCAACAGTTCATCAGCCTCAGACTTCGAAATCACCTCAAACATCAGAACACCGAATGCACGCACCTGAAATCAGTCTCTGCTTTCTCTGCAGAGCCGTTCATTCACTTAACTGAGTCAATGGCTTTACTGAAGTGGCAATAGGCTGCCACTCTATTACACAGCATGGTATGAAGGCCAACCAATGTCAAAGTATCTAAAGAGTTTGAGAATGAGAGATGATGTAAATACAAATATTTATATTTTTTACTGCTCATTTCTCTGCATCAATTTTTAAAAATTAATTTCATGATTCTCCCTGTCAGGAACAAAGCAGTGTCAGACTTTACTTACAGGTTTGGAGAGGCCCTCCGGGCTGTTTCCGTTCCTTGCCATGCCATTGGTGACTTTACTGCTTGCAGGACCTGGGCTTCCATCTTTGCTGTTGCCTCCCATTTCAGCAACATCAACTCCACTGTCCTCGCTGAGAGTTTGCCCAGTGTCAGATAACTGGCACAGAGCTGCAGCTGGTGGGAACAGGGGCATGGGTTCTGTTAGTGTAAGAAATAAACTCTGCTCAAATCCTAGGTGCACGGGTAGAAGGCTCTGTGTAGAATGGTGAGAACCAACAGTTACCTTATTTTCCTGTCCCCCTTTGCCTTGCAGTAATTCTTGTTACTGAGAATCTAGAGAACAAACCTGTAAACGGGCTGTGCACTAACTGGAATATCACATCCTGAGGAATAAAGATGGAAAACCAAAACTTATAAAAGGCAAGCGGCAGGTGAGTGTGAATGGTGCTTACCTCGGGAGTGCGGTAACGCTCTGACTTCATTTACGTCCGGTTCACTGTTTGCCTGGTGCACTTCCACCATTACAAAGTGCTGATTGGCTGCTGCCAACTGAGGCTCGGACTTGTCCACTGAGGCAGGAGGAGGTGGCGATGGAGACCCAGAGAGGGATGGCAGTTGGGCTGGAGACTTGACCCTGGGGAAGGGTCCGATGAGATGCTGGGTGATGTGAGCAAGTTGTGGCAGCACCTCATTCTCTGGGATTGGTGCTTTCAAGTTTTTAGGATGGATCATACAAGCCGACTCATCCAATGAAATGATAGAAGATGAGGCAAGAGATGAACGGTCACTCGTGGCATCGCTATCAATGTTTGTGGTGGTTAGTGAAGGACTCTGAGGAGCTATGAAGAAAAGGCCAGAATGTGACGACTCTGATGAGCTCCATTTTGTTGTGTCTCTGATTGTCTGTTGTTGTGAAAAGGCTGGGTTGGGAGATTCTGGTGGAGGACGCTTCAAGTCAGATGAATTTTCAGTAAATAACTGCACATTGTCCTAAAAAGCAAACATAAACAGTTACAAAGGTCTGCCTCTCTGTCAGGATTGTAACTAAAATTGCAATGGGGCAAATGGACCAAGTTACACTTGGCCCTACTCACAAAGCAGAACACCTCATTCTAACTCCAGAGGCACCCTGGAACTGATTAAACTTACTTAAGAGAGAAATCTTCCAGAGCTATTTTTAATTAGCAAAAAGCAAACTGCTGGAGGAACTCAGTGGGTCAGGCAGCACCTGTGGAGGCAAAGGGATGGTGTACATTTTGGGTCCAGACCCTACATCAGGTCTCTGTCCCTATTTTTGTTTGTTCCCAGAGGTGAACACTGCTGGCAGCAGGGATTTATAGCCAATACTTGAATGCCTTTGAATCACGTGGCTTGCTGTATTAGGTGAGAGTCAACGACATATTTTTGGATTGGAGTGATATAAAGGGCAGACTGGGCAACAACAGGAGAGCACTAGTGAACCAGATGGGTTTTTACAACAATCATGTTTCGTGGTAGCAGTACACAGTCCCTTTATATATCTGTGTAAATCCCGTGTGCCACAGTGCTTCTCCACAACATGTCCCACAGCTGAAACCTGCTCATTGTGCCTCCCTGCTCAGTGCAGTACTTGTGCCAATTCCATTTATTAGGACCACCATAAACTGAAGAAAAAGAATAAAAAGGCAACATCTGAAGGGTTCAATTCGTGCTGCTCATCCTGCTGTATGTCAGGCAGCTGATACTGAGGATGGACTTAACCCCTGTCCTTGCTTTCTCTTTACCTCTTGGTTTACAGCTAGCACTCAAATTTGGATAATGAACTTCCGTTTTACAAATAAAAAACACAACTTCTCAGAATTTGTGGAATCGTTATAGAATCTTATATTTAAAAACAGAGTACAGAAGCCAAACACTGCTGGGAAAGATTTGTTTATTCTGAAACTAAGTGGGTGATTTGCTAATGGGATAATATTTCACAACATTCAATATTCTCTGCTGGTGCTGAATTAGTTTACATGCTTCCATCGAGCTGACAGCAATGAAGATACAATAATGATAAATGTATTTTCTATACGTAGCAGCAAACATCAAATCACATTAGAAAGAGGAAAGGCAGGGACAGTGCAGCACGAGTAAAACACTCACCAGAGAGATATCGGGCAAACTTCCGGGATCTCCTTGCAGCTGGTCGTTGGTCACCATGAGATCAGTGTCATTCTGCGTGTGAGAACACACAATTCACTGACAGGACAGATCCATTTCACTAACACTTGCTTTCCATTCAACAGTCTTCTGGGCTTGGTGTCTCAGCTCTCTGCATATCATTCTAACTCTATGTGGAGGTGTGAAACGGGGAATGCTGAATGCACTCTCCATTGTAAACCCCAGGGACTCCAGTCCATCAAAGGCAATGGAATGGAGTCTCAGCCAGGTTGCGTACTGGGCACCTGAGTCTATATTTACTCCTTCAGCCAGAGGTAAAGTTAACCCCAGTTACCTCAATGACTGTTGAGTGGAAGGTTAATACTGCACTGTAGCACATGATCTTCTGTAACCAGAATTATGTTCCCCACACTGTCAATAACCCAGCTGGAGATTCAAGAGACTGCTTGATGAAGGCAGGGCTGCAGATGTTGTCTATATGGACTTCAGTAAGCCACTTGACAAGGTCCTGTATGGAAGGCTGGTTAAGGCATATGGGATCCAAGGCGAATTGGATCCAAAATTGACTTGGTGATAGGAAGCAGAGGTGGTGATTGGTGAATGTGACTGGTGATGAGATTTAATGTCAGTTTAGATGGAAAGTACATCCTGAGATGAAAACAGAAAATACTGGAAAAACTCAGCAGGCCAGCAGCATCCATGAAGAGAGAGACTGTAGGAGAGGCTGCGTTTGTTTTCTGTGCACTGGAGGAGACTGAGGGGACCTGACAGAGGTACATAAAATTATGAGGGGCAGAGATAGGGTAGACAGAGGTACCTTCTCGCCCATAGCACAGGTTTAAATTGAGTCACTAGAGGGTTAGAGGGGATCTGAAGAAAGATTTTTCACCCAGAGGGTGGTTGGAATTTGCAACATGCTGCCTGAGGGGGTGGTGGAGGCAGAAACTCTCACAACATAAGAACAAAAGAAATAGGAGGAGGAGGCGGCCATCTGGCCTGTTGAGCCTGCTCCGCCGGTCAATGAGATCGTGGCTGATCTGGACTCAGATCTACCTACCTGCCTTTTCCCCATAACCCTTATAGTGTTTGGATGAACACTTGAATCATCAAGGCATAAAAGGCTACGGACCACCTGCTATTAAAAGGGATTAGTATGAATGGGTACCTGATGGTCAGCATGGATGTGGTGGGCTGAAGGGCCTGTGTCTGTGCTGTCGGACTCTGTGACTCTAGTGCGTTATGCTGCTCTTCCCTTGACATGCTCCAGAGGGCAGCCTCTCCACTGTGGACAACAGAGACTAATTCTACGGTTAGTCATCCGTCCTCTGGTGCCATTTCCTTGACTGATGGCTGCACCATGCACTCCTGCTGTTCATCCACACACAGCCTGTGGCATCTTCAAGAGGACACATGGCTACTAACCTGGTGCCTGGCTCTCTGACTCATCAGTCGCAGATAACTTTGTTGATGCTGGATTTTAACATACAGATAAGCACACAGCCTAGCAGCAAACATGGAAGGATTTAGCCTCTCGAACCTGCTCTGTTCAATTACCTTGTCACCATTCCGCAGCTCAATGTCACTAGATTGCTGTACTTCGAAGATTTACAAAGGACAGAATAGACTGTGAAGTGACTCAAGGTTGCCTTGACCTTTGTAATTGACCAAAGTACTCAGATCAATTCAAGTTCTTATAACAAACACAAATATCTAACATGTGACTGTCCCGGTCTGATTTCATGCGGTCAGTACACAGCCACTGAATCGATCAAGCTGTGTATTCTACAGCTGGTTGATTGCCCCCAAGGCTGGTGTAATGATTCAGGGGTTATATAATTAATTCATTAATTCACAGCTGACCTTTCCCCAACCAAAGCTGCATCAGATATATTTATGTCACATTTATTTAATTCACTAAATCTCCCAACCTTCCTGAGACCTAATGAACATAGAGGATAGGTTTCTTTATTTAATTTCCCAAAGTCAGGCTGACTTTACTCTGACCTCATTTATCGACCACATTTTGATGTAAGCCTTTGTGGTTGGAGGGGAATTGTACATTTCATAGGGCACTGGTCCTATATCGCTGCAAACTTGTTTGATTCACTGGTCCACACGTTACACACTTCATTGCCAAATTCTTCAGGTTAGACTGTGGAATCAAGTACCTTAGGTTAGAACTTCAGGAGAGCTTGGCATTAGCTGCACTGACCCTGAACATAGGGAGGAGTCACAGATTGAGAGACCCTGCCTTGATGATTTCAGATTGTTTCCTTTTGCCAGTAAACCTTTTGCAGCTGTGGGTAAAGCTCAGCACAGGGCTTCTGGGGCACCTTCTGGGGCTGGTTGATAGCAAGTGGAATTCCTGGCGTATTTCACGAACATCCACAGATGAAAGGTGATGGATCAGAATTGCTCATCATTCCCTTTATTCCATGGTCCACTACCCTCTCTTATGGCATTCCTTCTTCTTCAGCCCTTTGCCTCTTCTACCTATCACCTCTCAGCTTCTTATATCTCCCCCCATCCCCACCTACCTACCTTCCCCCTCTCACTTGGATTCACCTATCACCTGCCAGCCTCTGCTCCTCCCCCTCCCCTGACCTTCTTATTTTGGCTTCTGCCCTCTTCCTTTCCAGTCCTGATGAAGGGTCTCGACCCGAAATGTCGACTATTTATTTCCCTCCATGGATGCCTCCTGACCTGCTGAGTTCCTCCAGCACTTTGTTTGTGTTGAAACAAAAACAGAAATGCTGGAAGAACTCAGTCAAGCAGCATCTGTAAAAAGAGAAACCAGTTAACATTTTGGGTTAGTGACCTTTCCTCATAGTATATGTCTTTCTTGTTAAAGTATGACAAGGAACACAAGGTAGCTTCTCTGGTCCTGTGAATTCTGGAGTCCTTTCTATTGTGCATTATGTGCATTAACCTGTGCATTAACTTCCATGTCCAAAATCTGGTAATTTGTAAAACTTAAATGATTTCTTGACTTAATATAGAAATTAAGAAAGCAGTGTACAACAAAAAATTGGTTCCAAGGTTCCATTATAAATAGCCCTACATAACCTATATTTCCTGCCAAAGGAATTGGAGGGCATTGTCAGTAGATCCCAGCGATTAAGAATCTACTGAGTAGGAAGATGCTGGACTTGGCCTAATGTGAAGGGTCAAACAAGATGATCCCCCAAACCCAATAGCCATTCTGCTAGATGGAGCAGATGCTGAGATATGAGTGTATCAGACAGCAACACTGATGTTCTGCCCCGGATCACTCTGCCAGCCTTTGATAGTTCACACTTTGATAGAGACATTTAAAAAAGTATTCAAATGAATGTAATTAGTTTAAAGAGTACAAAAACAAGTAATTAATTTAAAGAGTACAAAAACAAGTTAACTGTAATTATGAACACCTTAAAATACTAATAAAGAATTAAAAACATTTAAAATGAAGTAAAAATAACTCAGCTGCTTGCTGTGTGGTTGGCAGTGAGAAGGAAAAGTTCAGGCTGCAGAAAGTTAGAAATGGACTGGTCAGCTGGGTAGAAAAATGGTTGATAGAACTTAATCCAGGGACAGATTGCACATGAGAAGTAGTGTATATGGGAAGTGCAACAAAGGAAATGAACAATATAGGGACAATTTCAAGTGGAATAGAATGATCTTGAACTGCATGTCCTAAGGTCCTTGGAGATAAGACAGATCAATTGGGCAATTGAACGAGTCATAGAGCAATACAGCATGGAAACAGGCCCTTTGGCCCATCTTGCCCATTCTGACCAAGATGCCCATCTAAGCTAATCCCATTAGCCTGAAATTGGCCCATACCGTTCTAAACCTTTCCTATCCACTTACCTGTCCAAATGTCTTTTAAGTATCGTTATTGTACCTGCCTCAACCACTTCCTCTGGCAGCTCATTCCATAAGGATGTTTGCTTCTAAAAGTCAGCATTTGGAATATTAGGGTGGAGGAGTTAAACTGGAACTGTATACAACACTAGTTGGACCATGGCTTGAGTACTGTGTCACTGGAGAGGTATAGAGGAGACACATAAACATTTTGCCAGGACAAGAAAATTTACCTGTGAGGAAAAGGGTGTTTCATTTGAAACAAAAGACCAAAGGAAGATTTGAGGTGTATAAAATCATGAGGCGTCAAGCTGGAATAAAAAGGAGGGCCCCATTTCCCTTAGTGGGGTTGTCAAAGACTAGAACTCATAGATTTAGAGTAATTAATAGAAGAATTAGAGGGGTGGTGTGAAAAGAGATTTTCATGCAGAGGATGGTGGAGGTCTGACACTCATTGCCTGAAAGGGTGATGGAGGCAGAAATCCTCATTACATTTAAACAGTGCATACATGTGCACTTGCAGAGTTATGATCTTCAGAGCCATGGACCTGGTATTGAAATGTGAGATGACGCCAGGTAGCTCTTTTTCAACTAGTACAATTATGATGGGCCAAAACCCCTCTGTGTGTGTCATAATTTTTTGTTGTGATACTATGATTCTTTAATTATCTTAATTACATCACTTGAGAACTGAGATCACTACAGCCACTGGAAGATAATTATGCACAAAAACAAAAATACATACGAGAGGGTAACAAGAGTGGGTTCAGTGTGTGGGAAGCAAGACCAGGTTCTGTTCGTCCGCAGCAGCACCAGACTTCCCGTTGGTGTCAGTGATCTTGCTGGAGATTGTCTATGAGGAAACAGGACTGAAGTCATGGGGCTGATTTAGAAATAACCAGCCCAGCGTTTTAACTGTTTAAGTTAAGGAGAAATCAGTTCCTTTAAAGAAAGTGTTAATACCCTTCCCTATGTTCCTGAAGCCATCAAACTTG
>JARFYF010000056.1:1192716-1203047 GCA_030265395.1 Rhina ancylostomus
AGGCAGGTAGGTGGATCTGAGTCCACGGCCAGATCAGCTGTGATCTTATTGAATGGCGGAGCAGCTCGACGGGCCGGGTGGCCGACTCCTGCTCCTGTTTCTGATGCTCATCCCACAGCCCTGCCTTACCCTTGCTTGTGCCTCTCCAGATCCTCTCCTGAGGCCCCGACCGGGATTTCCCCACCACTCCTACAGGTGGTGGATCTCACATCTTCAACTGGTTGCCCAAATCTTTCTCTCAGTGAACCACCATGAATGGGTACAGTTTCCCCCTCCCCCAACCTGTCCCTCTCTTCCATTGCAACCTTCTACAATTTTTGAGAGTACAATTCTTCATAGGAACACAAGAAGAGGCCATCCAACCCCTTGGCCCTGACCATGACTCATCCCCCAAGTCCAATCAGCCACCTATCCTCATTCCTCAATTCCAAAAATCTGTTGCTCTCATCCTTGAAGATCCTCAGTGCCTGTACATCCATCCACAGCCCTCCTGGAGACAACTGCAAAGATTGTGGTACTTTTCCTCCATCTCTGAACCAAATGGCTGACCCCTCACCCTGGGGCTGTGCCGAGGAAGCAGCTTCTCAGCTGCTGAGAAAAAACAAACTTGTCAGTAATCTCCAGTCATTAGTAACAGCGAGTGTAAAACTACGAGGCTGTCGTTCTCGAGGAAATGGATGACAAACAAGAGTGGACCCAGAGAGGCGATCCATCACCCTTATCAGTCTGACCCGTATGTGACTCCAGACCACCAATGTGGCTGACACTACATGCTCTGTGAAACAGTCCAGTGAAGCACTCAGCAGTTCCATGTTGAAACAGAGAAGGAACAAAACCAGATGGATTACTCGACATGAACTTACACATCAAACTCGACACGGCAAAGCTGAACCCAACCCAGCCAATCTTGCAAAATCCCCCTCACAAGATCTGGTGACTGGTGTCTAAATTGGGAGATCTGTCCCACAGACTAGTCAAGTAACAGCCAAAGTCTTCCACTAAAGGTACGGCAGGAGACCACACAGAGGTGGTTGCGCATTGGTATTCAGGCAGGAGGGAGTAGACCTTGGAGTCCTCAACAGTGATTGCATGAAATTTCATACTACTTGGTCAAATGTGGGTAAGGAAAACTCTTCCTGGTTACCACCCCCCCGTCCTCCCTTAGCTGATGAATCAGTGCTCCTTCATGTGATCAACGTTTGGAAGAACCACTGGGAGTAGCAAGGGCACAGATCGTTCTCCAGGTGGTGACATCAATGTTCATCACCAAGAGGGGCTTGAAGCACTACCCCTGAGTAAGATTCACTCCATGTAATACCAAAATATGGCTGAGAGCACTGGATGCAGCAAAGGCTCGGGACCAGAACATGTCCCAGATGAAGATCTGTACTCCAGAACTAGTTGCTCCTCCAGGCCAGCTGTTCCAGTGCAGTTACAACAGTGGCCTCTACCAAATCATGTGGAAAGTTGCCTAGGTATGTCCTACTCTGGACAGGACAACTCCAATCCAGTCATTTACCCCCCAGTCTACTGTCAATCATCAGCAAAGTGTGGAAGCTATACTGACAGTGCAATAAAGTGTCACCCATTCACCGATGAGCTGATCACAGATTCACCACCATCACCCAGCTTCAGACCTCATCACCATCTTTGTCCAAACGTGGACCACAAGAGCTGAGTTACAGAGGTGAGGTGAGAGTGATTGCCCTGAAGTCAAGAGAGCCTTCGGCCAAGTGCAGCAGCAAGGAGCCCTGGTAAACCGGAGGTGAAAGATATCAAAGGAAAACACTTCAACACTCCAGTGGCTGCAGCCGTACCTCACAGAAAAGAAGCTGGAGGGGTTTCTGAGAGACGGGATGGATTTGCATTTGGAAAGGCAAGGACTGATTAGGGACAGTCAGCATGGCTTCGTGTGGGGGAAAATCGCCTCTCATGAATTTGATTTGACTTTTTTTGAAGAGGTGACCAAGAGGACTGATGAGGGCAGTGTGGTGGATGCTGTCTACATGGACTTTAGCAAGGCCTTTGACAAGGTCCCACATGGTAGGCTGGTCTGGACGGTTAGAACACATAGGATCCAGGGTGAGTGAGAAAAAGGGACACAAATCTGACTTGATGATAGGAGGCAGAGGGAGGTAGTGGAGGGTGTTTTACAGATTGGAGGTCTATGACCAGCGGTGTGCCGTAGGGATTGGAGCTGGGCCCACTCTTGTTTGTCATCTACATTGATGATTTGGATGAGAATGTAGGTGGTACGGTTAGTACGTTTGTGGCTGACACTAAAGTTGGTGGTGCAGTGGGCAGTGAAGAAAGTTGTCTCAGGTTAAACAGGATCTAGATCAACTGGGAAAGTGGGCAAGGGAATGGTGGATAGAATGTAGCTCAAACAAATGCAGAGTGATGCAATTTGAGAAGTTAAACCAGGCAAGGACATACACAGTGAATGGAAGGGCCCTGGCAGGTAGACAGGGTGGTGAAGGCGGCTTTTGGCATCCTTGCCGTCATTGGCAATGACACTGAGGACACGAGTTGGGACATCATGTTACAGTTGTACAGGCTGACAGTTAGACCACACGGAGTGCGGTGTGCATTTGTGGTCACTGTGAAGTATGTGATTAGGCTAGAGAGGGGGCAGAGGGGAATCACCAACATGAAGACACAAGAGACCGCAGATGCTGGAATCTGAAGCAAAAAAGATTCACCAGGATGTTGCCAGGACTGGAGGGCTTGAGTTATAGAGAGAGTGGATGGGCTGGGACTGTTTTCCCTGGAGTGAAGGAGGCTGAGGGGTGACCTTATGGAGGTTTATAAAATCATGAAGGGTATAGCTAGGGTAGATAATCACAGTCGATTTTCCCAGGGTAGGGGAGTCTAAAACTAGAGGGCATAGGATTAAGGTGAGAGGCGAAAGATTTAAAGGGGACCTGAGGGCAGGTGTTTCACACAGAGGGTGGTGGGTGTGTGGAACAAGCTGCCACAGGAAGTGGTAGAGGCAGGTGCAATTACAATGATTAAAAAAACATTTGGTCAAGTGTGTGGATAGGAAATGTTCAGAGGGATATGGGCAAATGTTCCAAGCTTAGGTAGGTATCTCGGTTGGCATGGACGAGTTGGGCTGAAGGGCCTGTTTCCGTGCTGTACAACAATGAATCTATGATTCTGTGGGTGTTGGAGGTCAATCATCCCAGCCCCAGGACATCACTGCAGGAGTTCCCCAGGGCCGTGCCCTGGGCCCAACCATCTCCAGCTGCTTCATTGGTGACCTTCCTTCCATCAAAAGGTCGGAGGTGTGCTTGTTTCCTGATGATTGCACAACGTTTAGCTCTTCAGCATGTGCAGTAGCCAGTGTCTGCACATGGTAAGGCCCAGACAACTTCAGCCATGGTTGACAGGTGGAAAGTAACATTTGGGCCACAGAAGTGCAGTAAATGGCCATGCCAACAGGAGAGAGACTGACCACCAACCTTGACATTTACTGGTGTTACCATCACCAACCAGAAACTCAACTACAGCAGCCATATAAATAATGCGGTCGGAGGACGGGTATCCAGCAACAAGTGACTCACCCCATGGGGCCCTTCAGCCCTTCCTGCACCTACAGGACACAAGTTGGATGAATGCAGCTCCAACAACTCTCAAGAAGCTCACTACCATCTGGGACAAAGCAGCCCATTTGACTGGTTTCTCATTAACCACCCTAAGCATTCATTTCCTGCACCACTGACACACAACAGCTCCAATGTGTACCATTTGGTGTTCTGTAGTTATTGCCTCACAGTTTCTCTGAAACCTGCCATCTCTACTGCCAAGAAAGAAAAGGGCAGCTTGTGCATGGGAAACACCACCACCAGCAGGTTCCCCACCCAGTCACACACTGTCCTGATGTGGAAGTATATTGCCGGTCCCTCTCCGTCACTGGGTCCAAACCCTGGAACTCCCTCCCAACAGAGCTGTGGGAGCTCCTTCCACATGGCCAGCTGAGCATGTGTTTCCCCACGGGGAATTAAGGGCGTGCAGTAAATGCTGGTCTGGTCCATGTCCTAACAAATTCATGACCAAATTTCACTCATGGAACGTCCCTGTTTTCCCTGATCTGAGTGCTCGTTGGGCCATTCCTGTGTTGAGTGTGTGTCTGGAGTCACTCTGAAGCCAGACTAGGCAGAGACAGCAGTTTCCTCTCTGACGGAAATAGTGAGCCAGATGATTTTTTTAATCCAGTAGTTTTAGTGATTATTGTTACTGAGTCGAGCTCTCTTATAGTTTTTATCAAGAACTTGCTGATATCAACTGTATGATGGCTTTCACCATCATGAACTGATGCCTGTGTCCACCTGTAATTCACAGCAGTCAGAGACATGGTCATTCACACAGCATAGAAACAGGCCATTCAGCCCACTAGCAGTGGGCACCATCTACACTAGCCCATCTTCCCCTTCCACGTCGGGGCGATTCCAGTGCTCATCTTGACCCTTCTTAAATGCTGCCAGTGACTCGGTTTCCCCCACTCTCTCAGGCAGCGTGTTCCACGTACTCCCCACTCTCCGGCTGAAAGAGGTCCCCTCCGACTCTCTTTCCCCTCACCCTAACACCTGTTTGCCCTGCTGCTACTGACCTTCCATCAGGCTGAAGAGCCTGTTCTCCAATTTCTCTGGGGAACGGCGTCCTCTGGTCCTGGCACCCACCACACTGGATACATCTGCCAAACCCCCAGTGTTGGAGCACGTTGCTGGTGACTTGCCCACCCTCCAAGGCCTGCCCTGAATCTGGCAGCTGCCTGATACTTGGTGGTATGCATGCAACTGATATCAGCCATCTATTTCAGCCCTGGGTTTGCAGATATCGTCCATGGGATTCGGGCTGTTGTGGAAAACACGGCAGCTCTCTGCCCACAGCATTATGCTCATCAGAAAGCCACAGCTCATTAGGTCTGATGATTGATGTTTCTTTCCATGTGAGCTGACAGAGCGCCAAGGAAGATTTCCAAAAGATGTGCTTTAATATTTTGAAGGGCAAATACTGTTCCTTGGTAATATCCTTAATCCTCCTTCAAGGAGAACACTGCCTAAGCAGTGTCACCCCACAGGGTTATTTGTGAAAATTCCAGTTTTATACTGCAGTTTGTAACAGGGTGAAAGCAGCCACTGGTTGTGACCACAGCCCAGTGCTGATCCCATGGCTCTGGCTACGTGTGGAGGTTCGGTTTGAGGCTCATTAGTGACTTCTGTTTTGAGGAGGCAAAGCATTAATCATTGCATAAAAAGACCAGATTGTTTTTTAATGATTAAAAGTCTCTCCTGAAGGTTTGTTCATTTAATCCTTTTTTTTAAGTGTCATTGAGTAAATCCATTCTCTGAAGAGGAAGAAACTGGATAAAGCGTTGGGCTGTCAGAGGACAGATCTGTACACAAATGTCAGAAATTCCAACTTATACAATTATTGTTCCATGAAATTCTAACCATTACACTGAAGCTCCGACATTGAAATATAGATTTTAGGCATAAGTTGTTAAATTTTGATGGTTAATTTCTCCCCACCCCCCCCCCAAATACATGGAGCCAAGAGACACACCCCACATCCACCTTGGATGGGCAGAGTACAATGCACCAGTGTGTACAGGTTCCCCACATTCACGTCAACGTTCCACCCAGCGTGCTCTCAACGTTCTCACAGCTGCTGGTTCATTGCTCTGCAGCCAAAGCACTTCCTTCAGCATCCAAACAGCCAGAGAGACAGAGCATCTCCAAACCAATACCATCACCCCAAAGATTCCCAACCCCATGTTGAACTCTACCCCATTCCTCTCACATTCAAACAAGGGGGAATTGATATTTCAGAAAACAATTTGTTATTAAGAACATTAAAGTTAAAATAGAGAATGCTGGAAATGCCCAGTAGGAGAGAGAAACCGAATTATTGCATCAGGTCGATGAGCTTCTGTCAGAACAAGGAACAGCTGGAGATAAACAAGTTCTGAGAGAAAGGAGGAGGGATGGAGGGAAGGGATGGTCTACAAGACTGAGGGGCTGAAGGACACAAGGTGGAGAAACTCCAGGAGAGGTGAAAGGGCAGAACAATTCTTTATGAATTTGGAATGACTGCTGGAAATCTGGAAAATAGTGATGGAATGCTGGGCATTGTGTCTGAGATCACAAAAGTTCATATCCTCTCACGATTCTATTTTTAGCATTGCTTATTTAGCGCAGTTAAATACTCGATGAGTCACGAGAAGCATCACCAGGCAGATTGGCTGGTGAAACAGTTTGGGACATTGCATTGACATTATGGCATCTGCCATTGTTTATTTTATTTATCCATGGAGTTCCTCTCTCAGTCTGTTCTCCCTCCACCCTTCCCAATTACACTCCATCACTCACCACACACAGAGCTCCCAATTACCCTATCCAAAATCAGCGCAGTAGTCCCAAAAGAACAATATTGCCGTGACATTGGCTTTAGGTCCTTACAGAAAGGAGAAATTAAAACTAGGACAACTTGATCTACATAAATGACCTGACCCCTTGTTCAAGTTCACATCCTGTGATGAGTGCTTGGTTGCAGTTTGAAGATAATGCAAAATATTTTGTATAAATAAAGTCCATTCCTCATCAGTCTGGATCATCTTAAAACTAAAACAGAGAAGTCAACTTTTATAACTGTTTTCTGTTGTGGGGCAGTACCATCTAGTAACTTTACCATCTAGTAATCTGCAATATTACGTATCTTTCCCCAAAGAGAACCAGTTCCTATAAAAAGGAAGCAATTGGGCTATTTTCTCCAATGTGGTAATGTCGACATTGTGACCTTGGTCAAAGGCCCCTCCCTTTCACAATGTATCCCTCCAGTGTCCCGTCCCTTCACCGAACACTCCCCATCCACTTCCTTTTCAAGGTTTCGAGGGGATTGGATGTTGCTCCAAGGCAGTCGAGTGCAAAAGTAGGGAATGGGGAATTGAAATGGACCCAGACTCAAAAAATTATCCGGAATGGTCTTCCAAGGTCAAATAAGAGTGGGGACACATCAAATGCTGAATCAGCACAGGTTCAGAAATAGCAAGGTGTAAAGTACAACGAGTCAAGTCTCCTTATGGATTTTATTTGGCCAGAGCTGTTAATTAGGACTATGTTACCATGAACAAAGGCAGCAAAACACCAGCACTTAGAAATCCAATCACAGAGCACTTTTTAAAATCAGAAAATGGACCATGCCCGAAGTGAAATGCAGTATTGGCCATTTGTGTTTCTTTGTAAAACTCCAGAAATTCAACCAGTCACAGAAACTTCAGAGCAGGAAGAGGCCATTCACCTTGAGCCTGCTCCATCATTCAATACCATCATGTTTGATCCTCCATCTCTGTAGCACATTCCCTCCCCACACCCCAGATGGCTTGTGTCTCCAGATGACTCCACCAGCCAACTGGGCCTCAATAGATACACCATCCTCTGTGTGAACAAACTTCTCCTTATCTCTACTAAACATCTTACTCCATATCCTGAGACTCAGCCCTCGCTCTAGACATGCCCCAATCAGGGGAAACATCGTCCCTGCCAGGATTCCATATGTTTCTGTGTGTTTTTCTAAACTCTCATGAATACAGACAGAATTTTTCCTCACTCAACCATCTTGACATCTCAGGAATCTGCTTGGTGAACCTTTGTTGAACACCTTCTAACACAATTATATCCTTTCTTGGATAAGGAGACCAGAACTGCACCTGACACTGCAGGTGTGGTCTCACCAAGGACCTTGTAGTGCGATATGATATTCTCAATTCCTCTAGCGATGAAGGCCAACATACTATTTGCTTCTCTACCGCTTGCCACACATCCATGTTTGCTTTCCCTGTGCACGAGGACACAACCAGGTTCCCTTGTACATCCACATTTCCCAACCCAGCACCATTAAATAGAGGTCAGTTTACCTATTGATCCTAACAAAGTGGATAACTTCATCTTTATCCACTTTATATTGCTTTTACCATGTGTTTGTCCACTCAGTTTTGTGTTGTTAACAAACTTAGAAGTATTACAGTTGGGCCCTCACCCAAATCCTTGATAAGCTGTGAATAGCTGGGGCCAACGCAGATCTCTCCAGTATACCACTATTCATTGTCCACCACCCCAACGACGGCCCAGATAGTCTGACTCTGTTTCCTTCCTCTCAACCAATTTTAACTTTGCATTAACTTTGATGTAGGATTTTATTCAAGGCCTTCTGAAAATCCAAGGACCTCACTTCTACTGGTTCTCCTTTATCTATTCTACCAGTAATATCCTCAAACAAAACTCCCGTGGTTTTGTCAAACATAATTTCCCTTTGATAAATGCAAGGTGACTTTAATCTCACTGATGTTTTCTAAGTGTCCAATTATCACATCCTTCATTGCAGGCTCCAGCGTTTTCCCTACAACTGCTGATGGACTCACCAGGCTGCAGATCTGGTCGTTCTCTCTCTCTCACTTTTCTTTAAACAGTGGGGTTATATTTGCACTCCATAATCTGCAGGAACTGTTCCATAATCCATGGGACACTGGGGAATGACAACCAATGCATCTGCTATTCCCATGGCTACCTCCTTCAGTACACTGCAATGCAGATTATCAGAACCAGGGGATTTATCTACCGGATTTCAGACCCATTAATTTCTCCATTACAGTTACTTTACTAATACCTAGTTCCTTCAATACCTTTTCATTAGACTTTGGTTCCCTCACATTTCTGGGAAGCTATTTCTGTCCTTTATTTGTTATGTTTAATTACTCTGTCATTTCTTTGTTCCTGTTATAAAGTCGCCCATTTCTGACTGTGAGGCACCTACACTAATCTTTTTCTTTTCACAAACCAGCTGAAGCTTCGACAATCTGCTTTTACAATTCCTTGCAAGTTTACCCTCAAAGTTCAGTTTTGCTCTCTCAATTATCTTGGTCCTTTTTTTGCCGAATCTCCTGCCCCAAATCCTCCAGGCTCCAGAAAGGAATGTATTACCATTGAAGTCTCTCATTTGTTCCTGAAGCTCCCCAGGGAGTCACTGCCGACTAATTCCCCCAACCTTCAATGTTTCTTCTGATTAAATTTAGGGACCTAGATTGGATCAAACAATTCACTTTCCAAATCCATGAAGAATTCAATCACATTCTTCCTTAACAAGGGATCTTTAGCTAAGAGCTAGTACAGCTGCTGCCCCACAGTGCCGGTGACCAGGTTCAAGCCTGACTTTGGGTGCTGTCTGGGTGGAGTTTGCACATTCTCCGTTACTCTCATGGGTATCCTCCAGGTGCTCTGGTTTTGTCCGACGACATGAGGGTTGGCAGGTTAATGGGCCATCATAAATTGCCCCTAGTGTGTTGGTGAGTGGTAGGATCCGAAGGGAGTTAATGAGAACGTGGGAAGTAAAGTAAGATTAGTGTAAATGGGTTCTTATCTCTCCATGATTCTTTAAAGGACCCCATACCAAACTGTTATTAACTAATCCCTTCACACTGCATAGTTCCCAGCCTACAATCACCCATTTCCTCCCTGAACCCGTTAGTTCTCGGTGTACGTTGCACTCGTGCATCACTCCTTTAGGGGTGTTCCAGGGAAAATGAGTCCTCATTATCCTGGGAGTAACCATCATCAGTTGCCTTCAGGACAACTAGGAACACTGCTCTGGATTGGGAATCAGAATCAGGTTTATTATCACTGATTTATGTGACACAAATTTGTTGTTCTGCAGCAGCAGTACAGTGTAAAGACAGAAAAATTACTATAAATTACAAAAATAAATAAGTAGACAGAAGAAAAAAAAGGAATAACACAGTGTGTTCATGGACCGTTCAGAAATCTGCTGGCAGAGGGGAAGAAGCTGTTCCTGAATCGTTGAGTGTGGGTCTTCAGGCTCCTGTACCCCCTCCCCAATGGTAGAAACGAGAAGAGGACGTGTCCCGGGTGGTGAGGGTCCTCAGTGATGGATGCCGCCTTCTTGAGGGTGTCCCCAATCGTGGGTCACACTAAACCATATCTTTTACCCTTCACCTCCTCCCCCACCACCCCTCATCCAGAGGCTCCAACCCCAGTCCTCCAATTGCCCCTGGCTGAGGTTCTTATGGACCTGACCCTCCCACTCAATCAGGACACCAACTTCAGGCCCTCCCCCTGACCTGGTACCAGTTCCCTCCTGCCCAACTCAGCCAATATGTACAGGACCTCTGCTCCTGCACTGCGGGTCTGAGCCCAGAGCCACACGTCCCTCTGTGATCTGCCCTCCACACAGGGTGAGGGTGCAGTGGGGGGTCAGATCACCCGTAGCCCTGGGACTGTGCTGGTGCAGAGGCTACTGAAGCAGATGAGCCATGG
>JARFYF010000056.1:1352899-1365103 GCA_030265395.1 Rhina ancylostomus
GGAAATGGTTTAAGTCGCTTACTGGTTTACACTTAAGCTGCAGTAGCTGTGAAAACCACCAGAACTTTTTCTTCACGAAGTTCACTGGTGTACATGGGTGTTGTCTGGATTCTTTTCTAGAAAAAATATTTCTCAAGTGATAGAATTACTTTATTAAGAAATAGCCATGGAGATTCCTTTTGCTAACCCATTAGTAAGTGATGATTTAAGTTATTACAGCAAATTTAAGCTGAAGCGGTCAAGATATTACAACTCATTTGCATTTCATTTTGGCAGCCTCTGGACTTGTGCGACCCCACACGGACACTAATCCTTTCAGAAAACGTTCTTTTCCTTGATGCTAAAAGTCAACCTCTCAAGGTAGGTAAATCATGTTTCGTCTCAAAGAACTTAAATATGTTACGCACAGCATTTCTTTTTAAATTTTCCAATGCGTTGGAATAGTCTATTTATGACTAGGATAATTATGTTTAAATGGAAAAATGTGAAGAATTGCATAGAAAGGAAGAAGTATTGTATTTATGCAGTACTTGAGTCTCAGAATGTTGCACAGCATTTCACAAAGCACTGAAGTACGTTTAAAATGAGATAAATGATATAATTCTCTCCGGCAGTGCTGTTTGAGGACTAAATGTTGGCACAGGTCACTGGAAAATTTTCATATGCCTTTCAGATAATGACATGAGTTCTCTTACGAATGAATTGGTTTAATATCTCATTTGTAAGATTGCACTTCTGACAACGTGACATTCCTTCAATAATGTTTGTGTGTCTGAAGAGGAATTTTTATACGCAACCTCCAATTAAGAAGTATCTCATCGCTAACACACACCTAGGAGTAAAATAGCATTTAAAATACTCCTCTCCCTGGTTTGAAGGCAGTGGGCTGGAAATTTGTGCTTCGTGGAATGGTTGGTATAAAATAGTGGTTAGTCATTCTGAAGCAGTGAACTTCAAGAACACAGGATTTTCTGCCTCTCTGAATCTTGCAAGGTTTCAGTTTCACGGACACTGAATTATCTCCAGCACTTCGAGAGTGGGGCCTGACTTCTTTTATTAGCCTTGATCCTTGGCAGAGTAGTTAGTCGAGGAGAGCATCAGACCAACCCTAATGCCATATTGTTCATACGAGCAGTTTCTAACAGTTTCAAAATTTGAAACTCCAGCTGATTTTACCTCTCCTTTTGACTGAGGACACTGAATCCTTTACTTACTGAGATCAAGGTTGGACTTGAAACCACAAGTACTAACCTGACATATTTTCTAGAAACTAGGCAGGAGTTTAGAGAAAGATCTCCTACCTGTCTCTATGCCCTGTATACAACACCCGGTGTACAAGTAGTTACACAAAACAATCTGCTGGAATATCTCGGAAGGTCATGCAGCACCGGAGGGAGGAAAGGAATTGTCGACATTTTGGGTCGAGTCCCTGCATCAGGACCCTGTGTGTTGGTCCAGATTCCAGCATCTGCAGTCTCTTGTGTCTCCAGTTACACACAAAGTTCAGGGGAGAGAACTTTAGATGTATCTGCAACTTTGCAAGTACATCCAAAGTTCTCTACATCAGCATCACTGATGAGTGACATGTGAGGCACATTTCCTTTTCTGGGAAGGTTGTTACCAACACTAATCACCTGGTGCTGCCTTGCATCGGAACAAGGGACACCACCTGAGAATTTGAACTCTGGAGCTTTAAAGTGAATTTGCCGCAAATTATTTTTTGCACTTCACACATTGTCATTGAATCATTCAGCATGGAAGCAGGCCCTTCGGCCCAACTGGTCCATGCTGACCAAGATACCCAGGTAAGCTAGTCCCATTCTCCTTTGTTGGCCCTCTAAACCTCTCCTATCCACGGACCTGTCCAAGTACCTTTTAAATGTTGTTAATGTTCCTGCCTCAATCACTTCCTCTGGCAGCTTGTTCCATATACAGACCACCCTCTGGGTGAAAAAAATGCCCCTCAAGTTTTAAGTAAATCTCTCCCTTCTCACCTTAAATCTATGCCCTCTAGTTCTTGATTCCCCAACCCTGAGAAAAAGACAGTGTGTATTCACCCTGTCTATGCCCCTCATGATTTTATACACCTCGAGAAGATCACCCCTCAGTCTCCTATGTGCCAAGGAATAAAGTCCCGGCCTGCTCAGCCTCTCTAACTCAGTCCCTCAGGTCCTGGCAATATCGTTGTAAATCTTTTCTGAACACTTACCAGCTTAATGGCATCTTTCCTACAGCAGGGTGACCAAAACTGAACACAATATTCCAAATGTGACCTCACCAACATCTTGTACAACTGCAATATACCATCCCAACTCCTACACTCAGTGCACTGACTGATGAAGGCCAGTGTGCCAAAAGCCGCCTTCACCACCCCGTCTACCTCTGATTCCACTTAAACATAGAACATAGACCCGTACACCTCAGGAACAGGCCCTTCAGCCCACCATGTCTGTGCTGACCATGATACCAAATTAAACTAAATTTCTTCTGCCTGTACATGATCCATATCCCTCCATTCCCATATGTTGCCTCAGAAAAATATGGATACAAAATCAAGCTTCAAGTGAGAAAGGTACTGACACAGAGAGTGAACATTCTTTGGGACTTGGAAACAGTGCCGCTGATAAGGTGCCAAGGAATTGACTGCTGAGTACTGCAGTCCTGTTTTATGTTCTAGCACATTCTCTGATTTATTGAAACCTGATAGCTGAGTTGGATTGCTTCCAGGAATGTTAAACCAAAGGCAGCTGTGCCTGTGACCCTTCTTTACTCAAAATGACACTAAAATTCACCCAAAAAACAGCCTTTCAATATTGTGTTGTGCTGAGACATGTTGAAACAAATATGAACCTGTTCAGACCACATGTTCCTTATGCTGACTTCTCCCATTTCGAATAACATTTCCTTATTGAAAATTGGATTTTATATTTGGAAGAATAAATGCACAGATAATCAGAAAATGGGCAGAGAATTTGCAATGGAGCTTGCTTTTATCAAGAAATCCTTGTCTGTAGAATAATAAAACATTTCAACGTAATAAATCCCAAGTTAATTAATGTATATTTTCGTGTTGTAAAACAAATATATGAAAAGCAACATGAATGGAACCAGATGGACATTTTTGTTCATACGGTGGAAGTTTGACATTTGCAGAAGGTGCTGTGCATATTTCAGAATTATTAAACACAAGTAAAACATGTCCGAGAACGTTTTTAATCAGAATCCTAAGGGATTAGTTTTTCTCAGCTAAGAGGCCATTTAAGAGTAAGAATTCAAATGCTTGGAACTATATTGTGCATTGGGCAGAGTAAATAAATGCTAAATCTGCTTTGCAAGCCGGTTTGCTTGAACGGGTTTGATGAGTAGCACTATATTTGGTGCAGTTAGCTAGCAGACGCACAAGCATGTGCTCAGACTGCTTATGTATATTTTGCCAACTGTATTGGATCGTGAGTGTGTGGAATAGTCCTGTGGATCACTGAGCAGAAGCTGCAATTCGCTCCATGTTCACCACAATGTGGTCAGAGCTAAATGAAAGTCAAAGAAAAAACTGCAGATGTTGGAAATCTGAAATAAAAACAGAAAATGCTAGAAACATTTGACAGGTCAGGCAGCATTTGTGGAAGTTAACTTTTCAGGTCAAAGAACCTTTTTCAGAATTGGAAAGAGAGAACGCAACTTAGAATTAAGTTGCAGAGAAGTTTGGGGAGAGTTGGATAGGACAAAGGAAATATCTGTGGTAGGATGAGGCCCAGGTTGCCATGACAATTGGATACGTCCTCTGGTCAAATGGATAAATGAGGCAGGTAGTGGTTGTTATTGCAAACAAAGAAGGGCGATATGTTGTAACTAGTTGGAGAGCTTGCAAAGCTGGTCAGGTGACACTAACAGAGAAAAATTGAGCCATTGTTACAGATGGATGACTTGCTGCAGAAGTGGCCAGTTCTAATACAGACAGAGAAAGCAGATTAAGTCCAGAAGACTGCCTCACCAGTTTACACTGGACCTTTGTTGGAACAGTGTAGGAGGCCACACAGATAGGTCGGAGTGGGATTGGGACAGAGAAGTAAAGTTGCAGGCGACAGGGAACTTAGAGCTGCCCTGTAGCCCAAACCAGGTGCTCTGTAAAGCAGTCACCCAACCTGTACAGAGTTTCTCCAGTGTGGAGAACGACAAATTCAGTAGATCAGAAGTATGAGTGAATCACTGAGGGCTGTTTAAGAGGGGAAGGGACAGCTGCTGCATCACCTGCAGTTGTGTGGAAAAGGGCAGCAGGATGCTGAGTGGTTTGTGGGGACAGAATAGCGGACCCGGGAGTCGTGAGGGGAAGATGTCCCTGTCGTGGAATCTTGTTAAAGCTGCCAGAAATTGCAAAGGATGATCTGTTTAGTGCAGAGGCTGGTGGGGTGGGAGGTAAGGACCAGGGGCAATGCTCTGTCCAGGAGCGTGCCACGTGCCACTTCTGAACCCAAGTTTGAACATTGTCGAGGTCTTGCTGCACGAAGGCATGGGCTGGATCATTCACTGAGGAGTTGCAAGTGGAATTGACCATTGTGTCTCTGTCAGCAAACATCCCTACTGCTGACCTTATGGTGAAGCAGCTAAAACTGGTTGGTCCTGAGACACAGCCCTGGTGAATCCCTGCAGCAATGCCCTGAGGCTGAGGTGATGAAGACTCAGGGTCTTGACCTGAAACATCGACAATTCCTCTCCCCCCACAGATGCTGCTCGACCCACTGAGTTCCTCCAGCAGATTGTTTGCAATTAGTTCTTTGAGTTGATGAACTTTCAGCCTAATTCCATGTGTTAAAAGCAGCATGAGTGTGGTAATTTATTTCCAGTTCTTCGCATCTGTGTCATTTTACTTTAGGATGTGAAATGTTGAATTTTATTGCGAAGTTGTAGCTCATTCTGCGGCGTCTTTTTTTATTCCAGTACAACTACTGTCTCAGCAGCAGGAGCGGATGAGTTTGGTGTGAGTTAGTTTTCTGTGGCATTTTAAAGAATGTAGAATGTGAGTTAATGACACCAAGGCACAAATCGGAAATTCATTCTCACCTGCCCTGGCCGGAAGCGCAGCAGTGGAGTCTCACTTTCTGAATGACCAAAGCCTGCATCAGTGGCACTGCAGCTCTGAGACTGCAAGCCGTGACAAACAGACCACAACTGGCAGTGCTGCACCAGATATTTTGGGTACACTCGGTTGTCGTGTCAAGGTTCATTTCCTGGGGAATAATGAAGGGAGTTACAAATGGGTAAGTTCTTATCAGTAGTTTGCTTGATGAAGAGAGGGGATTACACAGGCATTCTAAAGAAGTGGGTCAAAGGTCAAGTTACAGAATTAGACAGCACTGAAACAGGCCCTTCGGTCCAACTGGTCCATGCTGACCAAGGTGCCTACTTGAGCTAGTGCCACTTGCCTGCATTTGGCCCATGTCCCTCTGAACCTTGTATCCACCTACCTGTCAGATGGTTTCTAAACGTTCTAATTGTACCCACCTTTAGCACTTCCTCTGTCAGCTCATTCCACACACCCACCACCCTCTGTGTGAAATAGGTTGCTTCTCGGGTCCCCTTTAAATCTTTCCCCTTCAACCTTAAACCTGTACTCTCTAGATTTGGACTCCCCTATCCTGGGAGGAAGGACTGTGACCATTCACCTTATCTATGGTCCTCATGATTTTATATACCTCTGTGAGTTCCTACTCTCCAGGGAAAAAGTCCCCAGCCTATTCAGTCTCCCATTGTAACTCACACCCTCCAAAGCCAGCCAGACGAAGTACAGTGGTCCTGATGATGATGATGATGTGATAAAGATCTCAGTCCAGAAGATCAGATGTTGGACTGGTGCAGATGGATCAATTGAATAAGAAAAGACAAAAGACAACTGGTGGGATTAGTTTAAAGCTCTCTAACAGCAATCATGATGTTGGATAGTATGCTAACCTACAGATGGGATGAGCTTGTAAGAATCTTTTACATGGACAAAGCAAACCAAATTGGTCAAAGTAGCTTAAAACGCGAGTTCACAGAATGCCTTTGGGGCCGTTTCTCAGGACAGTGTGCATTGTTTTAGGTTTGGTGTTGTACTTTGAGATAGGTTTTACACATTGGTTTGGTCAGCTGCCATTAAATATTGGAAAAAATGGGTAATTTTCTGTACACAAGATGCACCTTTGGGTGTGATCTTTGCATCCTCACTGGCCACAGGAGTAGTGCCAGATGATTGGATGGTGGTAAGTGTTGTTCCTTTGTTTAAAAAAGGGAGTTGGAATAACCCTGGGAATTACAAACAGTGAGTCTTACTTTAGTGCTGGGCAAATTACTGGAGAAGATTCTTAGAGACAGGAATTATGGGCATTCGGAGAAGCATAGGCTGATTAGGGACAGTCAGCATGGTTTTGTGAGGGGCAGATCATGCCTTACGAGCCTGATTGAATTCTTTGAGTGAATTCTTTGAGGATGTGACAAAGCACATTGATGAAGGTCTGGCAGTGGTTGTGGTGTACATGGTTGTTCCTTCATCATTATTGGCCTGAGTGCTGGAACTCCCTGCCTGACAGCCTTCATCAGGACTGCAATGATACAGCACCTCAGGGCCAGTTCAGAACTAGCAGTAAATGCTGGTTTCCCCAGAAATGCGCACATACTGGAAAATGAATAAAACTAGAGGATTGTTCTCAGAGGGGAGTTTGAAGAGATTGGGCCCATGTCTCTGGAGCTGAGAAGAATGAAAGTTCATCACGTGGACAAATATAAAGTTCTGCAAGGTCTGAGTAGGATTGATGAGAGAGGCTGATTTTCCCTTGTTACCATTTACTCATTCTTCACTCAGAGTTGTGAACCTTGGGAATTCTATACCTTTGGATGGTCAATTGTGGAGTAGAATTAAGAGGAGATTGATGGATTTTTGGATACTTTTGATATTTGAGGGATGGGGGAGAGCAGGATGGGGAGAGGAGTTGGTTCCATCCTGGGCCAATGATACTGACTGGCAGAGCTGACTTGTGGACAGTGCGCCTGTCCCCACTCCCTGCTTCTTGTGTTTTTCTTGATTAATTTTGTTTTACATAAATTTTTGAAGATTTTAATTTCATGACCAACTACAGGACATGTCAGAATTAGAATTGGTTTATTATTGTCACTTGTACAGTGAAAAACTTGTCTTGCATTACCGTTCATACAGATCAATTCATTACACAATGCATCGAGGTAGCTGTCGGGGTGGGTGGTGACATTCCAATCCCCTTCTGTTCAAACCATGCATAGAAGGCGTTAAGCTCATTGGGAAGTGATGCACTGTTGTCGGCCGTGCTGCCCGACATCGTTTTGTAGCCCTTTTATTGCATGTAAGCCCTGCCACAGCTGACGGCTGGTCTGGGACTCGATTTTAGACTGGTATTGTCTCTTGGCATCTCTGATAGCTTTATGGATGTCATATCTCGATTTCTTATTAAGGTCAGGGTCACCTGATTTGACCTGATTTCCCGGTTCATCCAGGGTTTCTGGTTTGGGAACACCAGGATTGTCCTCTTTGGTACACAGTCCTCAGCATATTTGCTGATAAAGTCTGTGATGATGGTAACATACTCATCTCGGCTGGCAGTTCCTGTGATATGGAGACAACCTTGATCCGTCTCTTGATGATTTTACTATCATTCTATCTGCTGTTTCTGTGTCTACTTGTTTTGTTGAAGCTGCACCTTTGGAAATGATTACTCCACCCCCCATAAATTCCCCCATAATTTTATTCTCATTCCATTAATTGTGGAACCTGTGTTATCTGTGGACATACTGAATTAGCTGTGAACTTTATAGGAACCTCTTTATCTCCTGTCCTGGTTTGGGGGTTTTGGTGGGAAGATCAGCTAGAAGTGGAACAAATGAGCTACCTGCTTCTTTGCCAGCTTACAGTTCCCTGCACACACCATCACTGGAAACTCCATGAAAGTCAGACGTATCTTCAGTATTCCCAAACCTTCCAGATGGAACTGAGCACTTAAAGTAGCCTGCTCGTGATTCCATCATTGTTGTGCGGCAACAACCCTGGCAGAGCTATTGACTCTGAACTGAACACAGACCTGTAAAGGTCAGTGTAATGCAATGCTTCAGTGATAACTTGATAACTCTATATCTAGCTGTGCCTTCAGTGTAATGCAATGCTTCAGCTTCAGATTTTTACTCAGTTTTGATTGATCATTAGGGTGAAATTCTGAGGTGTGGTTTTGTTCAACATTTCTAGTGACCTGGTGAAGTTCATCCCTCAACCAATGCATCAAAGTAAATTATCTCAGTTTGAATTTCTTTTATTTCTGGGATCTATCAGTGCACAAATTAGCAACTCTGTTTGCTACTGGTGACGTTGATTATCATTTGAAATGTCATTCATTTGATGTGAAAACTTGCGGCCTCCGTGTGGGTCCATTTTGTTCAAATCTGGATCATGCCATTAAATCGAAATTCTAACATTGGCTGTGGCCATGAAATCATTCTTTCATTTTACTTAAATTTCATCTCATTTTCTGGAAGTGATTTTAATTTATTTTGAATTATTGGAAAATTTTCAAACTATAACAGCCATTACCTCAAAAAGCCTCTCTGAAGTTTCATCTCGGACCTGTGGTAGATAAAAGTGTCACTTAATCAAGGTTATTTGTGTTACTCGAGAGGCTAGGCTCATGTCTAAAGTGGCAATTTAGAATGGTCATTTTAGAGATCGATTCATTCGGAAGCTTGATCTTCTGGACATTATGTAACTTGCTGCAGATCATGTAATCAGTTTCAGGAAACAGTTCTATTGGGCGGGGGGCGTGGGTGCTTGGTAACAAGCACACTTTGTGTCATGTTACCAGCCACATTACTGGATTTTTAATTGTAGAATTTAGAAACCATGATCCACTGTAGAGCTACTGGTCAATCACTAGTGATCTTGTCTAAAATCAGAGGTATCTATACCATGTTACTTTACTGATCACGTGGACAACTCACAACACAATGCAAAGTAATTTTTGAGATAGGGTAAATCAAAGTTAGCATCAAAGATATAAAATCTGCTGAAAGAAACTTTTTTTTTATTAATTGTTTCTTTGGGAAACTGCCAGTGTGAAGAATTTTAAAAATACTCCATGGCACGATAAAAGAGAACTGTCTGAATTTAATCAGCTATAGAAACACATTGTTTTAAGTACCGAACTATGTTATTTCTGCAGTCCATTGACGACGTTGTCATATAGTTTATCCAAACAGTACTGCTGGCAACATTATCAAACTGCACACCAGATTTCTGCTCATACACCTATTGACAATGACATGGAGATGTTGTGGCTCCAAGATGTATGACAAACCTGAGCTGATGTTGTAGCCTGCAGCTGGGAGTAATACCTACCAGCCTCTCCAACCCTCCATAACTCGCAGGCTTAACTCCTTAGCACAAAAACACAAGAGAACAGGAGCAGGAGGAGGCCATTCAGCCCCTCAAGCCTGCCCCGCCACTCAATATAATCATAGCTGTTCTGTACTGGCCTCAACTCCTCCTCTGTGCCAGTTCCCCAAAACTTTCTATTCCTTGACCTTTCAAATATTTATCTATCTCCACCTCGAACACATCCAGTGATCCGGCTGCCACCACCCACGGGGCAGAGAATTCCAGAGATCCACCTCCCTCGGAGAGAAGGGATTTTTATGCACCTCAGTTTTAAATGACCACCCCTTATTTTGTAGCTGTGTTGCCTTGTTTGTGACTCTCCCATTAGCGAAAATATCTCCACACCTACCATTTCAGTCCCCCTTAACATCTTGTATGTTTGAAAAAGGTCATCCCTCATTCTAAACTCCAAGGAATACAGACCCAAAATGTTTAGCCTCTCTTGATAGGCCTTTCATTCCAGGAATTAGGCTGGTGAATCTCCGTTAGACTACTTCCAATGCTACTTTATCCATTTTTAGTTATGGGGACCTAAACTGTGTACAGGTGAGGCTTCTCCCACAATCTGTACAACTCGAACAACACCTCCCTGTTCTTCAACTCCAGGGCCTTTGCAGAAAGGCCAAAATACTGTTTGCCTTCTTAACTACTTGTTGGACCAGCCCGTTTCCTTTTTTGTGATTCATGTACTTGAATACAATGATCTGTCTGAACGTCCTCCTTTGTAACCTCTCCATATAGATGATTTGCCTTTTGATTCCTCTTCCTGAACTGCATGACCTCGCACATTTTTACCCAATCAAACTATAATCTTGTGGCAGAATCACAATATCCACATTGTAATATGTCATTCCATCCATTTTCATATTGCAAACTTGGAAACCTTGTATTTTGATCCCTCCACCAGGTCATTTGAAGGTCAAGAAGCAATTCATGGGGTACTCTATTAGTCAGAAGAGGACTCATTTATTTCATTTCTTTGTTTCTTCTGTGACAGCCAGTTTTCAATCCATGTTAACCCACTTCCATCAATATTGTGGGCTCTTAATTTATGCATCAGTCTCTCATTTGGCACTTTGTCAAATGCCTTTTGGAAATCTAAATACACCACACCAACAGATTTCCCTCTATCAGCTCTTCGTGTCACATCCAAAAAGAATTCAAACAAATTTGTCAAACATGATTTACCTTTCATAAATTCATGTTGACTAGGTTTGATTATATTCAGTTTTCCAAAATAATTAGTAACTTCCCCTTTGATTATTGACTCTAGCATCATGCCAATAGTAGATATTAAATAACTGGCCTAATGTTCCCTGCCTTCTGTTTTTTGAACAGGGGAGTCACATTGGCTGTTTTCCATAGCAAGGCTTTGGAATTGTTTTTTTCTATAGCCCTGCAATTTTTTTCTTTTTTCCTGCTCTGATTCAAGTGTTGCATTCTTGATCTTGCATGCTTAGTGAACCGTGAAAATTGTGTAGTGGTGGTAATTTCACATGCTGTAAAGAGGCTGAGTGGATACTTCTGATGTGGCCACTCCTGTGCGACTTTGTGCTTCTGTGCAAAAGAGAGGAGTAATGGAATTAATTTATTTCACTCCCTTTAAAATAGTTAAAGTGCCATCTTGTGATGGGGCTTCACATTATTATTGTATAAGCCCATTAGAATTAAACATATTAGAATCAATGGCCGTTCGGTATATAAATGTCCACCAGTCTCCACTTTGAATATAATGACCAGGTGCAATATATGTATTCAAACATATATTGATTATTCATCATTTTAAAGTAATTCCCTTTCTACTCATTCTACCAAAATGAATATTATTATTTCACTTTCCCATATCATTTTTTCAGAATTAATAAATGTATGCTTTCAGCAGTGGTATCAAAAAGATGTAAATTGTTTCTTCATATACTCATTCATTTTGGACAAGATTAACACATCTCCTAACCATCTGAATTATTAGAGTATACCTAATTATTTTCTCCTCTTTGTCTAAACTTCTTTTTATCCTCACCTGCATAGCTTAGGGTATGGGAGCTGACAATCCTAGCCTCATAATAAAACAGAAAATGTTGGAAGCACTTAGGAGGTCAGGCAGCATCTGTAGAAAGAAAAACAGAGTCAGCTTTTTCAATCTGAGATCCATTTTAGCCTCTAATTATAATGCCATTCTGACGCAATCTCTCTGTGTGTTTCTGTATGCTTTTTACCTTTGTATCGAGAGAAAGTCAGAGAACCATCTTGGCCACGTCACACTCTGATACTATAATAAAGCTTGTGATGAGAATAGACTGACTCCCTGAGAAATGCTCAAAGTTCTTGTTGATCTGCACACCTGGAGGCTGGACTGGCAGCAATAGTAGGAAGAAGTAAATAAAACTCAGTTTATCAGAAAAGTGCATGCAGAAATTAGTGACTGTACATACCCAGGGTATCTATACTAACCTAATGGACATACTAAAATTTAACTGTGTACATTAGATTTTAAATCTAAGTCCTCCGAAGATTTCTAGATAAATAGAAGGCAGGATAAGACATCTACATGTGGAAACAATGTGCTTTTTTTTTCCTGAACTGCAAGTTGAAATGCCGGCTGTCAGAAAGAGATGGCTGTGTCAGTATTCCACTACTGTACAAACTAGAATCAGAGAATTGTACAGATCAGACACAGGCCATTTAGCCCATTTTGTCTATGTTGACTAGGTTACAATTAGTGAGGTTCCTTTAAGATTGTGTGTGTGTGTGTGTGTGTGTGTGTGTGTGTGTGTGTGTGT
>JARFYF010000056.1:1730502-1746466 GCA_030265395.1 Rhina ancylostomus
CACTCCCACCCCCTCACTGACCCCCATCACTCCCACCCCGTCACTGACCCCCATCCCCACCCCCTCATTGACCCTGCCCCCTCACTGACCCCCATCACTGACCCCGCACCCCTCTGACCTGTCACTGACCCCATCACTGACCCATGTCTATGGACCAAGTGTTTGAGGAGGGGATGAATACGGAGGGGTGACAACTGGTCAGTATGGACAGGTGGGCAGAATGGCCTGGGTCCCTGCGGTCTGACTCCATGACCACAAGATACCCTGAGCCAGGTGATCAGACAGACACAGATCAATAAAGATTCTCCAATTTACTGATGAATGGAGAATTAATACACTGAGTGCAGCGGTGAGTGAGAGGCTATTACCCCACCAGCGACCTGGGTCCAACTCCACCGCTGTCCGTGGGGAGACTGCACGTTCTCCCCGTGTCTGCGGGAAACGTATGGTTAGAGTGAGTGGGGGCAGGTGAAGGGTTTGATCTGGGAGGTGACCACACTGGTGGAGGGGGGGGAGATGTGGGGTCACAGCTTAGGTTCAGTGTTTGCCACTGTCTGGAGTTATTGGGACTGCAGAGCTCAGATCAGCCATAACCTTGGAGAATGGTGAACAGGCGCGAGAGGTTGGGCAAACTTGGGTTGTTTGCTCTGGAGTGTCGAAGGCTGAGGGCAGACCTGATAGAGCTTTATAAAATTGCAAGAGACATAGTTAGGGTAGGCAGTCAGAATCTTTCTCCCAGGGTAGAAATGTCAATATTGGAGGGCGTAGATTTAAGGTGAGGGGGGAAGTTTAAAGGAGATGTGTGAGGAATATTTTGTTTGAAAACACACGGAGAGTAGTGGGTGCCTGGAACATGCTGCTAGGGGAGGTGGTAGAAGAAGATTCAACAGCAACATTTAAGAGGCATTTAAACAGGCAGGGGATGGAGGGATATAGACCATGTGCAGGCAGATCAGCACCATGGTCAGCACAGACATTATGGGCCGAAGGGTCAGCTCCTGTGCTGTACTCTTCTGTCTTATGAAGTGACAGGTGGTCTAAGCTTGCTGGTAGGTTTGTAACCAAAGGGTTACTGGCCCCAACAGACAGAGAAGAACACTGGTCTTAGAGAAGGACAAACTGAGGTTGGGAAGATAGGTTGATGCCTTCTCAGTGTGTAGCTGGGAGGAGGAATGAGATCAGACGATGTCAGATACTGCAGGATGCAATTGTTCCTTACAGACTTTCATTTTCTATGCAGTCTCTGTTCTCCAAAACTGCCAGGAGGCTTTTTCTTAAATTAGGCCATTTGAGCTGAGTCAGATACTGTAAACATGAAATTTTCCCTCACTAACGGAAAGATGAAACTCCCTTTTTTCTGACCACAATGTTAAAAGCAGCACAAATATACTGATCTAATCAAAGCAAATCCTTGTGGTTTGAAATTCTTGCAGGTCAAAGCATGCTATTTTCCAATATTTGAAATTCTGATTCAGTCTGATAAGAATCTGCAGCTGCTGCTTAAAGGATAGAATTTCAAGTTCTCATTGTCCGTGTACGTATCATCTTTACAGAAAGACACCAGTTTGTAGCACACAAGAATTTAGTTTCACATCCTATTTAGCAATAGGTTACCGAATTAAATTTAATTTCACTGTCTCAAGTGAAATTCTCACTTGATGGGTTATGTTTTGTCATTTTCATATTGCCAGAGTTTGAGTAAGATCTCCCAGCACTCACTGAAGTGTGGGAATTCTAGGGCAACCTTTCAGTTGTGAAAGGGACCCAGGATAGAGGGACATTACCAAAGTGAAATTCAATCTCAGTTTGGTGATCAGGACAGTGAAGGTGGGTGGCTGCCGGAAGTCATAGACAAGGGGAGATGGGCAAATATGTGAAAACCTGACAAAATATTTTCCACTGCAGTTGTTCTGGAGGGTTGTTGAGGAATGGGAGGGTTACAGGTGGCTGTATCTAGGAGGTGTTATATCTGGAATAGACGGGGATGGTAAAAACTTGGACAGGATTTTGGCAAATTGTGTTGCCAGATATTTCAAACTGATTTAAGGTTTCTTGGGAACAAGGAACAGGAAAAGCTGCTAGAAAGCTGAGGACACTATCAGCAGTATTTGGCTCTGTTCTCCTGAGACACAGTGCTGATCACATCTGAAGCTATGGGTTGGATTGTTCAAAGGAGCCGGGAAGAGTTGTCTATTTAAATATCACTAAATCAAACTACTGACAGCAATTAAATTAGGTTAACAGAAATACTTGAGCATGCATTTGGCCAAAACCTTTACAACTGCTACCTTTTTTCCCTATCTAACCTTCTCTTGCTGTTTTGCAGCTGAACTAAACCAATAGACATTGTGCATGAGGCGACATCTTTGTACATTGGCATTGCCCAAATGAACAATTACAGAAAGAATGCCTTTGAAAATCACTGTCCTCAAAAAACTCTTTCACAAGGTGATTAATAAAATCTGTATTGGAGGCTGTTGGATTTACATTTTGGGTATTTTAAAACTTTAATATTCATAAGGAGCAGGGCAATGAAGTGACCCCTGTGCAAAATTTTAATTAGGTGCTTGTTTCATTCAATTTCTTCTTGTTAACACACAGCTTTGGCACTCCACACTGGCTCATTATAAGGCAAAGCTAAATACTGTTCATTGTGTGGCAAATGGAGCAGGACAAATTAAAGCAACACAACCAGATTGCCCTTTAACAAGGACATCTTCCAAACAAATAATATCAAATCACACTTTCTGAATGCAGCCTTGATTTTCTGAATTTAATTATTTCTAGATTAATTATGGAAAATAGATACTGGAATGACAGCAGCTGTAGTCTGACACAGAATAGGATTAAGCTGTTTAATTTTATTTATGTAAACCAATAACCATAAGCAATTAAGTTAATGAATAATGCAACAACATGACAAATTTATGCATTTGTTTTATTTGGGGTGTAGGACAGGTGGGAGCCTGTGACAATGTTGTGAGCCTAGACTCAGTGATAGACCTGATCCTGTAGGAACAGCAGTGGTCCAACCCTGAAGGGTGTGAATGAACGAGTGTCTAACTGACCCCCGACTGTGACACTGGTTGTTGTCAGGTGTTGGTTCCAGGGGACTTCAAGCATTCAGCACCACTGACATGTCATCAGTACAGTGGCCAAAAGTTAAAGAACTCTTCGAGCATTAACCTGGGAGTAAAATGTTTTTATAATATTTAACAGAGCATAAAGATAGAAACACAAACACATGATGAAGGTGTGAGCTGAAACATCATAAATAAGCCTAATTTAGAAATCCATTTTTAAATAGTTGGGAAGGAATTACAACCCACATATGTAAAATTAGCATTTGATAGTGGAGGGCTTGCTAGCTGTGGCTTGGTATTCCATTAAAATTTTACATTGATGAAATGAAGCAAAACATTAAATTTTCAAGGTATTTTACAGTAAAACTCATTAGCAGGCATCTTAAATTTTCATGTTAATTCAAATGATTTCCTTGCAATGCACTGGAAAAGACTGAGCCTGTGGGGAACTGTAGTACTGGCACCACTTTCACAATTCCCATGTTACAACGCATGGACGCAAGAGTGCAGATGCTGGAATCTAGACCAAACAACAAGAAATCAGAGGGTCAAGCAGCTTCTGTGGAGGCAGAGGGATGGTCGAGACCCTGCATCAGGACTGAGAATGTCGAGGGAAAGCAGGATGCGCGTACTGAAACCTTGTGGTCAGTTTCACAAGACACTGCCAGTTTTGCTTTCATTGTGCTAGAATAGGCAGAGCAGTTGTTGAACTGCTGCCTCACAGCTCCAGAGACCCAGATTTAATCCTCACCTCGGGCGCTGTCTGTGTGGAGTTTTCACATTCTCACCGTGACCACATGGGTTTCCCCCGGGTGCTCCGGTTTCCTCCCACATCCCAAAGATGAGTCGTCGTTGTTAATTGGCCACTGTAAATTGCCCTGGTGTGTGACTGAATGGTGGATTCTGGGAGCATGGGAATGTGGGAGAATAAAGTGGGAGTAATGTAGGATTAGGGTGGGTGGTTGATGGTTAGCAGGGACTCAGCAGGCCAGAGGGCCTGGTTCTGTGCTGCGTCCCTCTATGGCTCCAAGGCTGTATGATGCACAATCTGACCTGTGCTCAGCCCTTATCCCCATGCCTGTACTTTCAGAGACTCATTGATCCAACGCTGTTGACCCAGGTCTCTACTTCTCCAGATGGGTGTGGCCGAGAGTGGTGACGAACTGACCGGGCCTCAGAGCCCAGGCTACAGCTATAACTGACCGGGCCTCACACCCATCTGGTGAAGTAGAGTGGTGACGAACTGACCGGGCCTCAGAGCCCAGAACAGTCTGATGTCAGAACTCTGATGATCAGACACGGTTAAAAACTGTTCAGAAGAGTAAAAATAATCAAAATAAAATTAAAAATTTAAAATAAAGATGCTTATAAATGTATTTAGGTGAAATAAATTAATCAGACATGTTAAGATGAGGTAAAGTAAAATACTTGGTGCGCATTCCTGATTCTTCCACTGCAATGTGTAGGAGACAGAACAAGTTGAGTTGCAGAGCGCACCTTGCCAGCTCTTCGCGACTGAACCACAAGCAAAAGGCAGTTCACTTTGTGTCAAAAGGCCTTCAAAATGTGGCTCTTTGTCCCCTACTACACCAAAGAGTTGTGGAATCTTGCAAGGAACATTTTGTTATTGGAGACACCAGAGGCTGCAGATGCTGGAATCTGGAGCAACAAACAATCTGCTGGAGGAACTCAGCGGGTCGAGCAGCATCCGTGGGAGGAAAAGAAATTGTTGGTACTTCAGGTCGAAGTCCTGCATATCGGTGACCAGTACTGAGGTCCTCACAGCTACCCAAGTGACATACAGACTACAAGACATCCTTGATGATCACACCAAATATAACCTGACTGAGAACGTATCAGTGTTTAGGTCCACCAGTGCCAAATCTGGCCATCTCTGATGATGTTCATCATGACCTGAAATCTCCAGAGCTTTTGTTTGCCTGAATCAGCTCCTGAACTGGATTTGGATGGTGACATCCCAACATCTGAATCACTCAGCCTGACTGAGGAGGCGTTAATTCTTCACATGTATTCCTGGAGCTCAGGTTACATGGCATTGAAGTGAAGTGCGATTTACTGAGCATCATTAAACCCACACCCCAGGTATTACACAATTGCTGCACTTCTGAATCTCTTGCTGGTTATACTCTTCCAAGTCTTCTTCTGAATTAATCTTTATTTTACGTCATGCCCCTCACAATATCTTTAATAAGTTGGGAGTCATATTTCTACTGTAATTGGGCAATAAACTAATTCACATCCTGCAAATAATGTATTATGGTATCTGCATCCCTCTGTTTTCAGTGTGAGAAAGTGTAAGTTGCCCAAGTAATTCGGAACATGAAATACCATGGCCTCAATGTTGACATCAACAATGAATTGACAGAATGTGTTGTCCTCTGGCTTTGTGGATCCTCTGGTTGAATACATGGTGAAAAAGATGGGATTTTCCCACAGCGTTCCCTCCTTTTGATGTGGTTGCAAATACTGCGATATATGGGACAGTTGAACTGAGACCCATCCCCAAAATCAAGGCAACCTCCAGAGCACACAACGTCCCTCACCCAGGGCTGGAACTCGGTTCACCCACCCAACGATTTACAGAGAGTGGCGACCAAAGGAGCAGTGGTGGAATGGAGTTGAGTGTTTTCACAGAATGTTGTTCAGGGCTGGTGGGAAAATGAGAGGCAGGAAGGGGTTAAGGAGCAAGTGAGGGAATTGAAACCATTGTAGGTGACTGTATGTCCACAAGCAATCGATTAGAATGGAAGCCAGCAGGCGCAGACCAACCCAACTAAACAGTGAGGTTAGTGTGGCCATCCACATAATGACTTGTACCACTGTAGGCCACTGCCTCACACGATGAGAATCTCAATGGCATTCTGTGTTAATCAGAGAATCACATGTAACAACATGTTAATCAGCCAGCCGCCCCACTCCCACCATCTCTCCAAGCTGTCCTCCCCAGCTCCACAACCTCCTCTCAAACCGCAGTGCTTCGGGATCTCTGCTCCTCTCCGCTTCTCCACATCCAATCATCCTGAATTTAATTGTTCTGCTGTCAGCAGGCACACCTTCATTGGCCTGGGTCCTGAGTTCAGTAATCGTCTCCACTCAACCACTCTGCCTCTCTTTTCCTGCACTGACACTCCTCGAAACCTACATCTTTGACCAAACTTTGGTTCCTTCCTTAATGGCTCCATGCAGCCCAATGTCAAATGTTGCTGGATAACTACAGTAGAGTGAACTAGGAGGCACCATTATAACAATGATGTTGTAGAAATGCAAGCTGCTGTTTCACTAAATCAGCATGTTTGCATAAGAATGATGAAAAACCATGTTACATTCAATTATTACCAGTTAATTATAACAAGAAATTTCAATTTGTGGTTCAGGAGTTACCTTGAGGGAACAAAGTTAACGCACAGAGTTTTTGTTAGGAAGTTGAATCTGAGCTGCTGCACCCACTGTTTATAAAGGCAGTGGGAGATTTGTTTGGAGAAGCACTGAGCTTTGGTTTGGACAGTCTTCCATAGGTTTTTAAGGTGCATTCTGTTTAATGGACAATGATAGAGAAAGAAAACGAATCAACTCATCTGGATGCTAAATATGCTAATCTGATGCAGGGAGTACGTGAGGCTTGATGGGGAGTTGTAAGGCAGCAATTTCACTTTGATGTCAGAGCTTTTCAACTTAATTAATGGTTATAAATCCACGGGATTAACCAGATTAACTGTGGATTCATAATTTGTTCAGTCTGAGTGTGCCACATTTGGTGATGATTGACAGGACGCCTTTCTAAAGCAGAGGGGTCCACGATGGTAAAAATGTGGAGTGGAATTTTACGGGGAATTATACTTAGCTCTCCTTAGAATAGCTACAAATTTTAAAAAAAGGAAAATCATTCCTCATAAATGTGATATTTTCATTTTGAAAGATTCCTTAAAAAATTCAATTACAAATCTCAAACATGCCTTCAATAACACTCTGTAAATCGGAATTACTGGGCTATTCTGCATGGTTGTCACACACTCTCAGGAATAAGTGTGCCTGTATTTACTGCATCTAACTCAAACATTTTTACGTTTCACAGAAAAGCTAATCATTTGTCTGTTGTCCAAACAGTATCATGGGATATGGAGATAATGCAGGTAGGTGGCACTGAGGTAGAAAATAAACTTTTTGAATGGGGAGGTAGGGGGGAGGTGGAGCTGGCTGTTGATAGATTACTTGTGGGTTTTCACATGACATGGCCAAGGGGAAAGTTTGCAATTACAGTTAAGAAGTGGTAAAATGCCCAGGATAGATAAATTGGTAAATTGCCAAATTGGTTTATTATTGTCACTTGTACCGAGGTACAGTGAAAACGTGTCTTGCATTCTGTTTGAACAGTTCAATTCATTATGCAGTGCATTGAGGTAGTACAGGGAAAACAGTAACAGAATGCAGAGTAAAGTATCACAGTTACAGAGAAAGTGCAGTGCAGGTGGACAATAAGGTGCAAGGCCATGACAAGATAGATTGTGAAGTTAAGAGTCCATCTTAATTTACTAGGGAACAATTCAATAGTCTTATAATATCAGGATAGAAGCTGTCCTTGAGCCTGGTGGTATGTGCTTTCAGGCTTTTTTACCTTCTGCTCAATGGGAAGGGGGAAAAGAGAGAATGTTCGCGGTGGGTGGGGCCTTTGATTATGTTGGCTACTTTACCGAGGCAGTGAGAAGTGTAGACAGAGTCCACGGAGGGGAGGCTGGTTTCCGTGATATGCTGGGCTGTGTCCACAACTCTCTGCAGTTTCTTGTGGTCCAACTTTTGACCATTTATCAGGGGAGATGTTCGAGGTAGGTTTTTTTTACACAGAGAGTGGTGGGTGCCTGGAACACACTACTGGGGGGGTGGTAGGGGTTGGTACGATAGGGTCATTTAAGAGACTACTAAATAGGCACATAGATGAAAGAAAGATAGAGGGTTATGGGAGGTGAAATAGAGAGTGAGAATAAGCTGAATAGGGATAAGGTTATTTTGGTCGATACAACATCGTGGCCCGAAGGGCCCATACTGTGCTCTACTGTTCTATGCATCTTCTACGTTAGAAGGTATTGGCCTTAGTGTACTTTGGAAGTTCAGTTCATTTATGATGCCCTAGTGAATCTGGGGAGTCAGTTACTTGGCAGATCTCTTTATTCAGGCAATACCCAGAATAAAGGCTATTCGCTATAGTAGATCTCAAGTCTGCAGGTCAGAAGTAATGGTAACTCTCTGTAACAGTTACTGCCAGAAAGTATTTCTAATATATTTAATGTTCCAAGTTCTTAGGATTGTTAAAGCAGCTGCATTAATTTTCATTGGTGTCTAGGAGTTTAGGCTGTTTTCAAAATTTTAAAAGCTGAATTGCAAGGCTTTATTCACACTGCACATGTAGACCAGCTGTGCATGAGAAAGAAACAGCACCTATGATGTAAAGACTATAGATAATTACCACTATGTTGTTCTATATAATTTTCAGAGTATATTAATTTGTTGTGAAGAGATAATGAGAAATGAGGCAGAGGAAAGAAAGTTATTTTTCAGACCAGTACTTTGATTTCCAAGATTTGTTCAACATTGAATGCATTGAATGTGGAATTAATTCAAATTTTGTTCAGATGTGTACATTAAAATATTCCCGTGGTGTTGCAGGTGGCAAGTTGAATTAAGATATTTATTAGTCACATGTACATCGAAACACACAGTGAAATGCATCTTTTTGTGTTACTGAGAATGTGCTGGGGAGTGTGCTGCAAGTGCCACCACTCTTCCAGCGCAACATAGCACAGCTCCTAACCCGTCCGTCTTTGGAATGTGGGAGGAAACCGGAGCACCTGCAGGAAACCCACGCAGACACAGGGAGAACGTTCAAACTCCTTAGAGACAGCGGTCGGAATTGAACCCGGGTCACTGGCACTGTAATAGCGTTACGTTAACTGTTACACTGTATAATTCACATGCAATTTATATGATATAAATTACAAACTGAAATACAAAATATATTAAAAAATAAAATATATTTTTATATATTTTATAAAACTATATTTTACGAAGTAACACATCTATAAAAAAATAAACTGAACCACCTCATCTCATGTTGAGTTTCCAAAGATAACTGCTAATCACTTTACAGGGAAAAAAGGCGACATCAAATGGCAATATGATTTTAAGCAAAAAGATGTACAAAACATTGCCGAGATGGTGGTGAAGGAATAGGAGATGGATGCTGGCTGAGAGTGGGAGGGATCTCTGGTTTCGTTCTGCAGTGCAACATTATCATTGCCTTCATTACAGTAGTCACTACAATGGAAAGCACTAAAAGGTCCCCTTGGACTTCTGGAGCTGATAGGAGGTTATGATATAAATGATTTGATTCTGGAAATGGATCACGGGAATTGAAAGATACAGGACTTAAATGGGGACTTCTAAAAAGGAATAGTATTGGTGGTACAAGCACTAAGAAGTATGATGGTGACAGGGAGATGAAAATGTAAGGGGAAGCAAGTGACAATCTTTCCTGTGACCCACCATCTCCCACACAAAGACAAAGGTTGGAAGCAAAGGTGTGCAGAGAGAGAGGCAGGAAGGGGAAAGATGCAGAACAGGGAAGAAAGGTACAATATGCGAGCTGAGAAACAAACCTTGTTGGCCAACTTACCACAAGCAACACCGTGGGAAATAGTTTAATGTGGATGACTTTGAGGAAATTTGAACGAAATCCACACCTGAATCAGTCATACTGTGGTCTGATCCGTGTAATTATATTGGGTAGAGAAATAGAATTTGAAATTCATTTCACTACTTCTTGGATTTTCAGATGAAAAGCTGTTATGTCTGTCTGGAAGACATCAGTGAAAATTAAATAAAAACGTGGTTAGATACAACTTCAAACTGTGAAATAACATTAGAGAGACAGGTTAAGTTTTTTGTTCCATAACATTTTTGATACTCAGCTTTCACCTGTATTCTGTAATATTACTATTAATTGACAGACTAATTTATAAATATATGTATTTATACTGTCAAAGAATGACAGTGAATAAAATTGAGACAAAGATAAAATATATAATTTTTGAAGCATTAATAACGAATGCAAAGTCAGTTCCTTTTATTCAGGATTAAATGCAAATGAGGCATTGAACAACCCACACAAATGATGTGCAGTTTTCACACCACATAAATTACTATTGAAATAAATCAAGTTTTCTGCTGATGCAGATCTGTGGATCTTGCTTATGTCTGTGTAAAGTTTATCAGGTGACTTCTATAAAAGACTTGAAACAAATGCAAGTCGTGATTGGTTTCAAATCACTGAGGTTCCTAATGTTCTTGCTGGCTGAACTGACCGGTACTCTGACCAATGCATTAGTACGCATTCAAGGCCATGACAAAAAAAACAGGAATTTAAATTTTAATTGTGATATCTGCAAAAATTGTGTTGTCTGGTGAATAACTCCTGCTCTGTTTAAATCCATGGCCTCTTGGCTACCAGACACTGCTCAATAGATTGAGGAGAATGTAGCTGCATACCATGAATGGGAATGGATGCCATTATTTGCTCTTTGTGTTTTCCCTTCACAGAAAAACAATAATCATAAGATAAAATAAGATTTCTTTATCAGTCACATGTACATCGAAACACACAGTGAGATGCACCTTTTGCGTAGAGTGTTCTGGGGGCAGCCCGCAAGTGTCACCACACTTCTGGCGCCAACATAGCACGCCCACAACTTNNNCTTTGGAATGTGGGAGGAAACCAGAGCACCCGGAGGAAACCCACGCAGACACGGGGAGAACGTACAAACTCCTTACATACAGTGGCGGGAACTGAACCTGGGTCGCTGGTGCTGTAAAGCGTTATGCTAACCGCTACACCACCATGCCTGCTAAATTGAGTAACAGATTAGGAGAGACAAGACATGTAAAGGTGCTCCCAGAAACCCACGGGCAGTAATAGAAACAAGCTGATGATTGGAGTTATGATGAATAAGCAATTCCAGCAAATGGGAGTGAAGGCAGAGGGAAATGATGTGTTTTAGACCAGTACAGCAACTGGTGCACCAGTGGCCAGCTACAACAGTCTACAAGGAATACAAAAATCTCTGTTATTTTTTGTTGTAATTTTCTGCCGTTAAGACATATTCAGCATCTCATGCCTCTCTATGTTGTAAACATAAGGAATAAAAATTTGAGCCAAAGACCATTACACCCTTGGCAATTGTATTACAGTTAATGATAAATGTCACAAACACTCTACTAAAAATCAGGTAATTTTTTAATCTATTATTTTCCTGTTTTCTTTATTCATTTTCCAACACGCTCCCACCTCTTCATCTCCTGAATATGTCGTTGTTCATAAACTATTAAATCTTTAAACTGATAAAAGGTCATTGACCAGAACTGACGCCTGTGTTAAAACACTTTGCAGATGCTGCCCAACTTGCTGAGCATTTTCAGCTCCATTCGCTTTCATTTCAGGTTCCCAGTCTCCACACAATCTTGCAGTAGGCTTGAGAAAAATAGATGAGCCAGGTGGGACATGAGAAGGTGCTTATACAGAGTACAAACTCTGGCACAGACCATTGGGCAGGGTGCTGGGTTTCACTTCTGTGGATTCTATGCAATGTTACTTCTGTCATTCATTGTGTTTGAAGACAGGGATACTCCAATTCCACTGCCCTTAGTACTGGGCTCCAGGTGAATTTCTGAAGAATTGGTGCTGCTTACACAGTGAAGTGCAGTGCAGTTATGCTCCTGCAGTCGTTTCACATTAACATGTCAATCCACTTATCCATTTTCACGAAGGAACGGGTTTCTGGCCAAAGAGCAACATGGTCACCAAATAAAGTCCAACTTCTTCTTATTCAGAATTTTATGTCTGAATTACACCAACTTCGTACAATGTCAGTGGAAATTAACCTAAATGGAAATTCAGTGGGTAAGATCTTAAGTAACTATCTGCTGTGTCATCCTTTCTTTGCCTGTTTCTGCAATTGAAATGCTGTACAAAGAATGAGTTGATACATTAACTGTCACTAGAGTTATTGGTGATGCATTTCTTGGAAATGGAATGTGACAAGTCCCACCACTGCAGGATGACTTTGGTTTCATTTTTCCATCAAATTGTGTTCAGAATTGCACCAATGAAGGTGATGTAAAGGTCTCAGATATTTAGAAATGCCCAGTTTCTGACACTACATTTTCAATTAATTATCTCTTAAATTATTTGGGACTGTGGGGAAGGTGATGAAGAATTGTAATCCTTCTTGAACGAACCGTGGCTCAGTGAGAGCTCTCTCATCCCCCGGCCAGGAGATGGGTTCAAACCCCAGTCCGGGATCAAGCACCAACTCCAGGGAAACATGTTAGTGCAACACTGAGGAAGGGCAGAAGTGAGAGGTTACTGTATTGTTGGAGGAATAGTACGGAAGGACCACTCTACTGCCAAAGGTGGAACAACAAGAAAGTGCTGCACCATTGGCACCAATGAAGGAGCATTGTACCGTCACAGGCAACACTGAGGGAGCACTGCACCGTCAGAGAGACACCACTGAGGGGTGCTGAACTGTCCATCATTTAGCGAAAATGCTACTTCAAGGCAGTCTGCTTGCTCAGATGGGAGTTTAAGATCCTGTGATGTCACTTCAAAGAGCAGGGGAGTTCAGAGCCAATATTTGTGCTTCATCCAGCATCCTGATACACATTACCTGCTCATTATTGTTGTTCTTTCAGGGGGCTTCTGTATATAAATTAGCTGAGTTGGTTTTATGCCATTTGACAAAGTACTTTGTTAGTGGTAAGGTGCTGTAGAAAGATGTGCATCTTCTTCCTGGAAAAAAGCCATGTGCAGGCAGGGACAACCTTTTGGTTATGTGGTGGGTCACGAGCCACAGATGGGGGCTTAAAGAGCCTCAGGTTGCCAGTCCAAGGTCCAGGACCAAGGATAAGCTTTCTCATCCAAAGATTTCTGGCTCCAGCAGGGCATTGTGAAGGCTGACACTGACGAAGCTCACAGCTGAGGACAACCGTCATGAGGTGAACGAGTGGAACAAAGAAGGGAATTGCTGAATGATTGATCTACAACAGGTTACCGGAGATCACCTGTTCCCCACAGAAGTTGATGAGTAATCAGTGAACGCACAGGAAATAGTAATATCTGCTCTACCACACAACAAGATCACGACACACCTTCTACCTCAGCACCACGCGGCTGCACTAATCCCATAGCCTTTGATTCCCCAAACATGCAAGGCTCAGCACCTGAATACTTCTGGGTGAGGAATATCAAAGATTCATTATCCTGTGGGAGAAAAAAATTCTTCTTATCTCTATTTTGAAAGGTGACCGCCTCCCCTTATTCTGAGACGGTCACCATTGGTTATAGAAACCCCAGTCGGACGATACACCTACCCCATGAAGTCCAGTGGAATATTTTTGTTTCAATGATACAATGTTCATTCTCTTAAACTCACAAGTACAGACCCAGCCTGTTTAGTCTCTCCTTGTTGCCACATACTAGGGTCTTGGTGAGACCACACACCGGGTAAAAACAGAAAATGCTGGAAATACTCAAGTCAGCCCATGTATGTGGGAAGAGAAACAGAGCTAACATTTCCGCTAACAAAGGCTCTTCGACCTGATACATTGGCTCGGATTCTACTCTTGTGGATGCAGCCTGAACTGCTAAGTATTTTCTGTTGTTATCTCAACACCTGCAGGGTTTCTAATTTCCACAGAGCAGGGACTGTGAACAGTGTTGGTCTCCTCACCTAAGCAGAAGGACATACTTGTCAGAGGGAGCACAGCAATGTTTCAGTGGACTGAGCCTAGGAATGGCAGGCATGTGTATTCAAGTTCAGAAGAATGAGGAGATTTCACTGCAAGTTAAAAAAAGATTCCACAGAGTGGATGTAGGGAGGAGTCCAGAACCAGGGTAACAGCCTCAGAGCAAGGGTGCAGCCATTTAGGAGCGATGGGAAGAACCGGTGGAGTGGGCCGTGGGGCTCAGTTATTGAGAGACCGATCGCTCTCTGGACACGCTGGGCAAGGTCATTATGTATGTAAATGCTTTGGATATGAATGCACTTGGCACGATTAGCAAGTTTGCTGATGATACTAAATTAGAGGGTCTTGTTGATGATGAAGCAGGTTACAATGAACTGCCGAGAGATCTTGATCCGTTAGGGAGATGGGCTGAGGAATGGCAAATGGATTTCAACTTAGATTAGTGCGAGGTGATGCAATTTGGACATTCAAACCAGGGTAGGACTTGTACAGTGAATGGCAGGGCACTGAGTGCTGTGGAACAGAGGGGCCTGGGAGGTCAAGTGCACAGTTTGCTGAAAGCTGCCACACAAGTAGATAGGGTGGTGAAGAAGTCATTTAGCATACTGGCCTTCATCAGTCAGGGAACTGAGTTTAGGGGTAGGGACATTATACAAGTCATTGGTGACACTGCACTTGAAGTACTGTGTACAGTTTTGTTCAGCCTGTTTTAGTAAAGACATTGTCAAGCTGGAGTGGGTGCAGAAGAGATTTACGAGGAAACTGCCAGGACTAGAGGGCCTGAGTTATAGGGAGAGGTTGGCCATGCTGTGTCTTTATTCCTTGGAGCGTAGGAGAACAAGGGTTGCCCTCAAAGAAGTACAAAAAAATCATGCGGGGCATGGATAAGGTGAACAGTCATAGTCCTTTCCCTAGGGTGGGGAATCCATAACTGGAGGGCACAGATACAAGGTAAGAGGGAGAGATTTAAAACAGACTTGAGAGTTGACTTTGTTACACAGATGCCAGTGAGTAACCAGAATGAGCTGTCAGATGAGGGGGTTGAGGTAGGTACAATTGCAACATTTAAGAGGTGTTTGAATAGGTACATGGAGGGGGAAGGGCTTGAGGGGTCTGTGCCAAATGCAGGCAACTGGGACCAGCAGGGAGGATGCTGTGGTCAGCGTGGATGAGTTGGGCTGAGGGGCCTGTTTCTGTGTTGTTTTACTCTATGACTCTCAGGTAACCCTAGGCAGTATTGGTATATTATTTTCACGTGTACTAAGGTATAGATTAAAGCTTTGTTTTGCATGCCACCCAGACAGATCATTCTGTACACAATTACATCCAGGTAGTAAAATGAAAACAGAATATAATGTTACAGCTACAGAGAAATTGCAGTGCAGGTAGACTAATAAACTGAAAGGGCCACAAGGTAGATCTTGAGATCAGGAGTTCACCTTTTAGTGTATGAGGGCCATTCAGGAGTCTTCTATTTCAATCTTTTTATTAGTTTTTATTAGTTTCCAAATTAATACAGATTAATATATAACATCAATAATTGTACATGTAATACAAAGAGATCAAGAGAACAATCACAACATAGATAATAATAAAGAATAAAATATTTTTAAAAATCTTTAGATCTCATGATTTCTTAGTAGATGAATATAATATAAAAGGAAAGTAAAAGATTTATTGTATATTCAAAAGAAAAAAGAACCCCCAAATCAATAAAATATTGTAAATAATATAACAAACCAAGCTATAAAGAAAATTTCAAAACGAAAGACAAAAAGAAAAAAACTGGACTGAAATTTCTCAATAAAAACAGATTAATATTATGTCATCAACTCCGTTCCTCTGAATTGAAAAGTTATTGGAAAGGGATCTATATCATATGAAAGTATTGAATAAACAGACTCCAAATATCTTCAAATTTAAGCAGAGGATCAACAGTACCACTCCTAATTTTTTCCAAGTTTAAACATGATTTAGTTTGAGAAGGACCATTCAAGAGTCTATAACAGCAGGAGAGAAGCTGTCCTTGAGCCTGGTGGTACGTGCCCTCAGGCTTTTGTGCCTACTGC
>JARFYF010000056.1:2015731-2027470 GCA_030265395.1 Rhina ancylostomus
TTTTAGTTCTGTATAAAACCATTTTCTTCACCCTTTCTCCCCCCCCCCCCACCACCCCCCCCAAAAAAAATTTCTCCCCCCTCCTCCCTTGAGACTGCATCTCCTCCTGCATTTAATTTTGACTTCCATTTTGACATGTCCTTCTCCCTCTTCTGACTGTTTCCCTTTTAATTTTCATTTTGGGTGAATCAGATTAATGGTCTATTATGCACAAACTGAGACAGATCAATCTTAAAAGGCTCCTCAAACAGTACACAGATAAAGACAATACGAGCTTTATCTCTTGAGCATCTTGCACAAATTATCTCAAGCAATTATACTTGTATTAATACAGGAATTTTTAAAAGCTGTTGGGAGAAATCCAGTTATGCCTGAAAGAACCACATGCAAAAGATGAACAGATACCACGAACACAAGACATGATGGGGAAAAACAATATCTTGAATAGCAATGCAGGAAAGCTAGTACACAAGTTAACTTGCAATTCTTGGTTAAAAATAAATTTTTGGACCTTTACTATTTGAGTTGTTAAGTTGCAATTTGACAAGACCATTGAATTTTCTTTTTGCTTTCTTTTGCAGAACCTCGTTGAGAAACACAGGCAGCTGGCACAGTTAGAGGTGGAAGCCAAGCAGCTAAAAGCTGACCTTGAGGTGGCTGAAACTGCAAACAGTACTTTACAAAAAAAACTAAAGGAAGTAGATGCTGCAAATGAGGTACCAATCCAGTTCTTTTTTGTTTCTCCTAAATGATGTAAATATGCTTTGATTTTAATTATGTTTTATCCTCCCAAGAATTTTTTTGATTATTTAGAAATCCACTTTTAAAATCCAAACAAACATTGATTTCTGAGAGATCATAATCCAATCTTCATCAGATTAATATTAATCTCTTATGAATGATTTTTAAGGCTCTTCAAGGACAGGCTAATGAAAAGATCAATGAGCTGGCTGCTGAGAAGCAGAACAGTCTGAAACGTGATAAAACCATTCAAGGACTGACTCTGGCTCTGAAGGCCAAGGATAAAGAGGTATGTGTCTTGCCATACTGAATTCCTGCATTAGACTGGTTTCTCTTTGAAACTACGCTTTCAACACATTCACAAGTCATTTTGCACATGTAATTCATTTGCACATGTAATTCATTTGCACTGTTTAAAATTAGATCAAGGAGCTGTACCATGAAATTGAAGAGCGAGATAATGCACTAGTTAAAGCAAGGGATTCAATACATAAAGCACAGCTGCAGAAATTTCAGGTAAGATCCAAAGCTGTTCAGCTTTGTTCTGTTTTCTGTTCAGCTGTTACTGCTTTTGTTTTCATTTGAGTTAAGACTATTGAACAGTCCCCTAGTACAATAAAATGGACTCTTGACCTCTGTCTATCTCATTATGGCCTTGCACCTTATTGTCTACCTGTACCGCACTCTCTGTAACTGTAGCGCTTTATTCTACATTGTTATTGTTTTCTCTTGTACTACCTCAATGCACTATTGTAATGAATTGATCCGTATGGAAGGCGAGTTTTTCACTATACCTCGGTACATATGGCAATAATAAACCAATTTACCAGATTTCACATTGAGATTTCTTAATCTTTAGGGAGCAGAAGAATATCAAAGCCTCATGACTGAGAAAGAAACTGAGCTTGCAGAGATTCGTGCTGATCGTAATGGAAAAGCAATGGAGGTCCAGAAGTTGCAAAGAGTACTGAGCCGACGAGAGCAGGAGCTGAAAGATTTGACTGAGACAAAGGTTAAGCTGGAAGAAGAGGTGGAAGAACTGCAGCTTCAGAAAACAAAGAGTGACAAGACTATTAATGTTGGTGTCCATTCTGTAACATGTCTTCATTTTATAAGTTGCTTTTCACTGTCAGCACACAACCAGATATCAAATCCAATTAAAATCCCCTAGTTTTCTTTTTAGTTTTTCAAAAGTCCCAAAGTGTTTCATGTACCAATGAATTACTTAGAAATCCTGTTTTATGAATGTAGTCAGCTGTTTTTGATGTAGTTTCATCAGATGTTTTTGTAATTCAGGGTTTAAAATTATTCTTATTAGATAAGCGTATCATACAAAACGAATTTAAAGCATATAATATTATTCCAAAGATTTTCTGTTTTCCAAATTGTGTGATGTAATATGACCGTCATTAGTTCAATTTGCTCAGCAAGCCTTTTTGTAAAGCAAAGTTAGTATTTTTGCTTTAACTGGGCCTACCTACTTGGCTACATCTCCACATTTCATTTTGTATTACCTCTTAATGCTGTAACTTCTACCTTGCCCAAATTATACTGAAGCATGAAGCACTGAGACACACGAGACAACAATCTGGAGCAACAAACAATCTGCTGGAACTATGAGCCCTGATGCAGGGATTCAACCTAAAACATCGACAATCCTTTCCTCCCACAGATGCTGCTTGACCTGTTGAGTTCTTCCAGCAGATTGTTTATTGTTTAACTTGAATGCTGCATTTTACCGTAAAGTTGTGAAAATTTTGTTTGAGCAAAGAATTGAATTGCATCTGAGCAAAGCCTTTCACACACTTGATGTCCAGCAAACTTTTCTGACAAATCAGAATGTCATGCAATAACATGGACTGTACCTCCACTGTACAATGTAATACTAAATCTTCACTGCATGGGGAAAAAGGACTCACTGTCAACAATCTTAAAAAGCGTAATCTAGCTTTAAATTTAAAAATTAAAATGAACCTAAATGGACATGAAGCAGTTTAAATTTTCTATTTTCATATTTAAGAGTTGATCCTTTTGCTAAAAGCGTGTAGTTTTATGAACAAACTGCTGGAGAAATTCAGTGGGTCAGGCAGCATCTTTAGAAGGAAATTGACAGTCAACGTTTTGGGTCAAGACCCTTCATCTGGACTGGTCTTTTTCCCTCTGCAGATGCTTCCTGACCTGCTGAGCCCCTCCAGCAGTTTCTGTTGGTTGCAGTTTCCAGCATCTGCAATCTCTTGTGTCAGCATATGGTTTTAGTTTGTGTATCTCAAGGTGAAACAATATTCCCATTTTGATATTTAAAGTTGAATATCACTAAATGTTGCTATTATGACATTTCCTTTGTCTCCCTAGTATTGTGACATGTGTAAAATCTTGTTTGTCTTGCTGTCTGCAGGATATTCAAAACCACATTCAGAAATTGGGTGCTGAGTTGGCAGAGAAGGAGCATGCAATGGAGCACCAGTATCAGACTCTGCTAACTGAGAATAAACAGAAACTGCAAAGCCAAGAACTGGTTATTGAGCGTTTAACAGACAGCTTAAACAACAAGGATAGACTGCTTCAGGTGTGGGCCAGCAAAACTATTGTGGAAAAATAATCTAATTGGATAAGATTGAACTGAAATGAAAGCTGTATAATACTTTTTTGTAGGAAACCATTCTAAAGAATTGTTAGTGAGCTATGTGTCAGTAACTGATACTTAAGCTATCAGCTGAATATATTACTGAGCTGTGATCTATATCTTTGGTGGCTGGGATTGATTGTTATCTGGCTCTATGTTAGCGGAACTGAATAATATGTTTGTGCCATATTTATCAATGTCTTCTGGCTAACTGGGTGATATTATCAGCACTGAATAGGATGTGAAAAAGGAATAAAATGTTTAGTGAGGGATGGAATTGCAGTGTCATTTTAAGATTGAGAAAATAAAGTTATTATTTTATTTTTGGCTTCCAGTAACTTTGTGTACCCTTTGTCAGAAAGCATTGGGCCTTTTGCCTTATAGACCCCATGTTTCTGTAACTGAGCATAATTGGGTCAATATTCTGTAAAGATTTGCACCACTTTGAGAAATCCTTATTTACTTAATTAATTAAAAACCCTCCTGGTGTATAGTTTATTCCAGGGTTTATATTTGTAGCAAGCCACATATGGAAAGTTGCACATTACATCTGACACAGAGAAAATTTGCAAATAAACTGCAGAGTCTAATTTATTGAGAAACACATCAGTTGTTAACAGAGGCTAATGTCTTAATTGACTCATTCACAAATGGCAGAAGTTATGTTTTACTGGTGGACCTCACATTACATTCAAAGTTTGAATGTTTTCAATGGGAGAGAAGCCATATTTACACCTTCATCTAAATATATTGGTGGGGATTCAATCCTACAATATTGTTGTTATTTGAATGTCCCTAGCCAGTTAAGCCAACGTAAACTGTTTTGGATGCAAGCCTTGAAATCAAAAAGACAGTCAATAATTAAGTGCTAGTAGTAGCTCAGCCTTTTTCTTGTAATTATTAAACCTTGGTACTGACCATTTTTCCTCCTTGCCTTTCTCCACCCACCCAGGAATACATGGAGTTGCTAAAAGGAGTTCCACAAGCAGGAGATCAGAGTCCAGGTGGAAAGGATACTTTATTAGCTAAGCTGCGTGATCGTCTGAGGGAGAAAGATAAAGCTCTTGAGGTATTCCCCACAGTAAATTCAACATGTAGTAAAATGTTTGTCAAACTGTTTTGAACAATGTACCAGTTCAAATTTTAAGGCCTGCTGCAAGATGGTTTTACCATATTTAAAGCAATTACAATTTTGTATATTGGCTTTCCCCTGATTTGTTCTTTTGGTGATTGGTGTGTTACTGAGACAGCCAGGCCTGGAGGATCATAAGAAATAGGAGAAGAGTCGGCCATCTGGCCCGTCGAGCCTGCTCCACCATTCAATAAGATTGTGGCTGATCTGGCCGTGGACTCAATCCACCTACCTGCATTTTCCCTATAAACTCTTAATTCCCCTACTATGCAAAAATCTGTCTCTTACATATATTTAATGAGGTAGCCTCTACTGCTTCCCTGAGCAGAGAATTCCAGATTCACTGCTCACTGGGAGAAGTAGTTTCTCCTCATCTCCGTCCTAACTCTATTCCCCTGAATCTTGAGGTTATGTCCCCTAATTCTAGTCTCCCCTGCCGGTGGAAACAACCTTCTTGCTTCTATCTTATTATCCCTTTCATAATTTTGTGTTTCTGTAAGATCCCCTCATTGTGAATTCCCGTGAATATAGTCCCAGGTGGCTCAGTCTGTCATACGCTAATCACTCCAGAATCAACCTGGTGAACCCTCTCTGCACCACCTCCAAAGCCAGTGTATCTTTCCTCAAGTAAGGAGCCCAGAACTGCACACAGTACTCCAGATGCAGCCTCACCAGTTCCCTGTACAGTTGCAGCATAACTTTCCTGCTCTTAAATTCAATCCCTCCAGCAATGAAGGCCATTTGCCCTCTTGATAACCTGTTGCACCTGCAAACCAACTTTTTGCAATTCATGCACAAGCACTCCCAAGTCCCTCTGCACAACAGCATGCTGCAATCTTTCGCCATTTAAGTCTGATCTTCAATTTTTCCTTCCAAAGTGGATGACATCGCATTTACCGATATTGTACTCCATATGCCAGATCCTTGCCCACTCACTTCACCTATCTACATCTCTCTGCAGACTCTCCGTATCCTCTGCATAATTTGCTTTTCCATTCAATTTAGTGTCATCAGCAAACTTAGATACGCTACATTCGGTCCCCTCTTCCAAACTGTTAATGTACATTGTGACCAGTTGTGGGCCCAGTACCAACTCCTGTGGCAGCCCACTCACTACTGATTGCCAACCAGAGAAACACCCATTTATCCCAATACTCTGCCTTCTATTGGTTAACCAATCCTCTATCCATGCTAATACATTACCCCCAACTCCATGTATCCTTATCTTGTGGGTAAGTCTTTTATGTGACACTTATCGAACACATTCTGGAAATCCAAGTATAGAACATCCACCTGTTCCCCTTCATCCACTGCGCTCATTACATCCTCAAAGAACTCCAGTAAGTTTGTCAAACAGGACTTGCCCTTCCTGAATCCACGCTGCGTCTGCCTGATGGAACCACTTATATCCAGATGTCTCGCTCTTTCTTCCTCAATGATGGCTTCAAGCATTTTCCCAACTACAGACATTAAGCTAACTGGCCTATAGTTACCTGCCCTTTGTCTACATCCTTTTTTTAAACAGTGGCATGACATTTGCTGTCTTCCAATCTGCCGGGACCTGCCCAGAGTCTAGAGAATTTTGGCAAATTATTGCAAGTGCGTCTACTATAACCTCCGCCATTTGTTTCAGTACCCTGGGATGCATCCCATCAGGACTTGTTTTCATTTAGGCCTACTGGTATGCTCATCACTACCTCTTCAGTGACAACGATTGTATCAAAGTCCTCACCTCCCATCTCATCCATAACACCTCTATTTGGCATGTTAGAGATGTCCTCCACTGTGAGGACTGACACAAAATAGTCAAAGTCTCAGCCATTTCCACATTACCCAATATTAATTCCCCCTTCTCATCTTCCAAGGGATCTATGTTCACTTTAGTCACCCTTTTCTGCTTTATATAATTATAAACACTTTTACTATCTGTTTTTATATTTTGTGCTAATTTACTTTCATAATCTATCTTCCCTTTCCTTATTGCTTGCTTAGTGGTTCTTTGTTGGTTTTTAAAGTTTTCCCAATCTTCCAGTTTCCCACTACTCTTGGTGACATTGTATGCATGAGTTTTTTTTCGTTTCTTTACTTATCCAAGGCTGGCTCTCTCCACCTTTACTGTCCTTGCTTTTGACTGAAACATTCTTTTGTTGAGCACCATGAAAAATCTCTTTGAAAGTCTTCCACTGTTCCTCAACTGTCCCACCATATAGACTTGTGTTCCCAGTCTACGCTAGTCAACTCCTCCCTCATCCCGTTGTAGTCTCCCTTGTTTAAACATAATAAACTGGTTTTAGATCGAACTATTGCACCCTCTATTTGTATATGAAATTCAGTCATACTATGGTCACTCTTTCCAAGAGGATCCCTGACTAATATTCTGATTCAGGACAGTAAACATCTTTGGGAGAGCCTCTGGCATGTAGTGTGCCCCTACAGTCGAAGTCATTGTTCTTCTTAGTGGAAGAGGTCAAAGGTTGTAACCCAAGCTAGTAACCAAAGTTCATTTGCAAATGGTACCCAAGACAATCGCAGTGCTCAATGGTGAGGGGTGAAGCATTGTTGGAGATAGTGAAAAAGTTTTGGAGTGCATGGAGGTGAGTTACTCACCAGAGGATACCTGGTCACAGACTCACTCTTGTAATGCATTTATATGGTTGGTCCAGTTCAGTTTCTTATCATTGGTGAACCTCAGGATATTACCAGTAGTGGACTTAACAATGGAAATGTCAGTGAGCATTGGACATGGTTCGTCATGCCACTTACTTATGTTGCATCAATATTAATTGCTGTTGAGCAGTCCTTGGCTGAATGGCAAGGCCCTGGGGAGTGTTAATCAATAGCAAGACCTTGGGGAACAAGTACATAGTTTCTTGAAAGTGGCAACACATGTTAGTGCTGAAGAAGGCATACAGTATATGTGCCTTCATTGGCCAAGGCATTCAGCGTAGGAGTTGGGACATCATGTTACAGTTTTACAAATTGATTGCTAGACCGCACTTGGAGTACTGTGTGCTATTCTGTGTCATGCTATAAGAAGGATGTGGTTAAGCTAGAGAGGATGCAGAAAAAGTTCACAGGAATGTTGCCTGGTCTGGAGGACTTGAGTTATAAAGAGACATTGGATAGGCTGGGACAGTTTTCCCTGGAGTGAAGGAGGCTGAGTGGTGACCTTACAGAGGTTTATAAAATTATGAGGGGCATAGATAGAATAGGTAGTCACACTTAAAAAAAAACTAGAGGGCATAGGGTTAAGGTGAGAGGGTGAAGATTTAAACGGGATATGAAGAGAAAATTTTTCATACAAAGGATAATGGGTATATGGAATGAGCTGCCAGAGGAGGTTGTAGAGGCAGGTATAATGACAACATTTAAAAGACTTTGGATAGATACATGGATAGGAAAAGTGTAGAGAGGTATGGGCCAAACGGAGCAAATGGAAATAGCATAGATGGGCATCTTGGTCAGCATAGATGAGTTGGGCTGGAGGGCCTGCTTCCAAGCTGTATAATTTTAGGAATCTATAAATGTTGCCTAGGTCCTGCTACATACTGCTTTACTTCCTGAGAAGTTGCACATAGAATTGAATATTGCACAATCAATAGCGGACATTGCTACTTCTGACTTTATGATGGAAGGAAAGTCATCCATGAAGCAGCTGAAGATGACAGGACCAAGACACTACGATGAGGCACTCCTGCAGTTACCTCCTGGAACTGGGAGTGATTGACCCTCCAGCAGTGACAACCACCTTCCTTTGTGCAAGATATGGCTCCAGTCAGTGGAGTGTGTTCTCCTTAATGGCCATTGATTTCAATTTTATCAGGGTTCCTTGATGCTATATTCTTATCAAATGCTGCCTTGATATCCAGAGAAGCCTTTCTCACCTCACTAAAATTTAGCTTGTAGGTCCATGCTTGGCTTGCCAACCCATGACAGCACCTTGAAAACCATGGTCTTTTCTTCCTTGAAGGAGGATGATGGCAGTTGTACTGTGATGCTTTTTAACAGACTACCCTCACAAACTTCCTCAAATGCCATGGTGTCAACTTGGACATATATTGTCATTCCATCATCACGAAATCCTGGAACTCCCCACCAAAGCAAACTACCTCTACCACAAGAACTGCAATGGTTCAACCACCAGCTTCTCATGGCAAACAAAGGTGGGCATTCACTGTTGCCCTGACCAATGATGCACACCACATAGGTCAGGACTGAAAAATAACACCTTTAAAAAATGTTGATCATATGCAAATTATGTTGTTCCAACATTCCTGAACAATGAGATCTCACTTTCAAGAAAGCTTCCTAAAAATATGAAGAACCATACCTTCTGTAACCAGAGGGTCACACATGGTCTATGAAATAGATGGCGACATGGTAATTCTGTTACTAAATCTTCTTTCACATATTCACTGCAACAGATAGCACAGGATTGTTCCAGGCCTAGAGGATCAAGAATAAAACATCCATTCATTGCAACACAGATCCAAGACAGTACAACTTAAAAAAAAGGCTCTACATTAAGTAACTAATGTGGGACCCATTGCAGATGGTGGTCAAGAAGAATGTTAAATTCTCTTCCTCCCCATTCAAATACAAGGGGCTTATGCACATAACCGCAGCTGGCATTTATAACTTGATTGTACATTCCCACCCTTTTTAGAAGAGGGCAAGATATAATTAGGTCATAAATTTCAGTAAAAATTAACTGAATCAGGATCTGCAGTCTCTTGTGTCTCCATATTTATTTTGGATTTGCACCTTGTCATCTGTAAATATCTCATTTTAGATTCATCCAACAGCAATTTGACAGCACTTCCATTCGCTGCACTCTCCAGCAAGGTAAAAGAGCAGCATTGCTGTGGAATCACCAGTATCTCAAGTTTTATGCAAGACACAGATCTGGCAATAAAAAGTGCCACTTTTACCAAAACTGGCCAGAGTTCCAACACACAAAAATATTAAAAGTGCCATCACATCAAGGATTGCACCATAAATGAAGGACAACTAGAGGTGGCTAATAAAGGTGGCCTTCCATTGTTACGCACACACCAGAAAGTAAAATATCAGGTGAAGTGCCTAGGATTTCAGCTAAGATCCTCCTATTAGATGAGGAGGAGTTCTTTTACTTCCAGTTTATATACATAACACTTGAATGAACAAAACCCAATTGTTCCACCTTTTGGGTTCAACTAATCCAGTCTCCAAAAATGGACCCAATTTGGGATTTTTTTGCTCAATTTATTTTCTGGAGGGAAGATGGATGTTTGCAGCGTCAAGTTAGAAACAATGGTTCAAAAGATCTGTTATATTTCTGAAAATGGAGCAAAAGTATCAAGGAAATTCCCAGGCAATGTTTTCAATAGCTCTTTCAAGATTATATCAGACTAAAAAAAATTAGCAATGTGTTAATGGTATGTGACTTACCATTATGCTCCTCAGTGATTGGAACTTGTGGTAAGCATTCAATTGTTTCCTTGGGAGCTGGAGGTGGAGCTTGCTCCCCATCTATGGCCAGAGATTCCAGATGTGCCAAAGCAGCCTTGAAATAGACAAAGTTAAAACTGAAACTTCCAGGAACATAAAATGTTTACCTCGTGTATATTTTACAGAATACCTCCAGAGTCCCAGTCAGAGAGAGAGAGTGTGTGCATGTCTGTGCGCACACATTTTAAATTACGAATGAAACCAATGTACTCATCAACAATATCATCTCTGAATCAGCTATCAGAGAACTGGGACACCAAAACATTGCTCATGAATATGCCAAAGAAGCTGAATCCTCACATTCAGGTGAGCTCAATATTTTTTAATCACTATAACAGAATTATGAACATTTACAAATAAAATTACAGCAAATTGCTCAGCCCACTTACATAGCAAATCAAGATTGCCCCTGTAATTTTTGATGACCTTCTTCACTGTCTGCAATACCACTTATTTTAGTGTCAACTGCAAACTTACTCACCACACATTGTACATTTTAAATAGTTTACATAGATGATGAACAACAAGTCCGAACAACAACAGTCCGAAAAACAACTTCCACCATCATCCTCTGCTTCCCACCATAAAGCCAATTATGTATCCACTTAGCTAGCTCTCCCTAGATCCCATGCGATCTCACCTTCTGGATTAGCCTACCATGTGGAATCCCGTCAAAGGTCTTGCTAAAGTCCATATAGAAACCGCCACCCACTATTGTACACAATACTCTACATCCACTGCCTTGCCCTCATCAGTCCTCTTGGTTACTTCTTCAAAAAACTCTAAGACATTTGTGACACAATTTCCCACGCACAAAGACATATTGATTATCCCTAATCAGTCCTTGTCTATCTAAGTGGTGATAGATCCTGGCCCTTGGAATCCCCTTCAGTAACTTACCCACCACTGATGTCAGGCTCACCAGCCTGTAGTTCCCTGGCTTGTCTTTCCTGCCCTCCTTAAATAATGGTACAACATTGGCCACCCTGTAGTCTTCTGGAACTTCACCTGTGGCTAAATAAGATGCAAATATCTCTGCAAGGGCTTCTGCAATTTCTTCCCTGGCTTCCCACAAAGTCCAAGGATGCACTTGGTTAAGCCCTGGGGATTTATCCACCCTTCATGTGTTTTAAGGTTGATAAAACCTTGTATTTAGTTATTCATATTTGATGCAAGATGTCACAACTTATTTACATCAATTCGTTCCCTTCCATGATCTTCTCCACAGGAAAAACTGATGAGAAACATTCATTAAAAATCTCACCCATCTCCTGTGGATCCACACACAGACGGCCATGCTGTTTTTTTATGGGGAACTATTCTCTCTCTAGCCACACTATTACTCTTAATATACCTGTAGAATCCTTTGGGAATTTCCTTAAGCTTGCCTTCCAGATCCATCTCATGCCCTCTTTTTGCCCTCCTGATTTCCCTCTTATGTGCACACCTACAATTCTTATTCTCATCAGGGGGTTCACTTGATCCTGACTACCTAAACCTGATGTGTGCCTCCTCCTCTTTCCTGACCAGAGCCTCAATATCTCTCGTCAACCAAGGTTCCCTAAACTCGCCAGCCTTGCCTTAACCCTAACAGGAACATGCTTCCCCTGGACTCCTGATATCACACTATTAAAAGCCTCCCATTTGCCAGGTGTCCCTTTACCTGCAAGCAGTTTCACTCAATCAACCCCTGCAAGTTTACACCTAATGCCTCTGAAATTGGCCCTGCCCAATTTAAGACCTTAATTTGTGG
>JARFYF010000056.1:2462170-2474866 GCA_030265395.1 Rhina ancylostomus
TTAATGTTACATTTTCTTTAGACCCCTCAACGTTGTGCTCAGTTGTATAAACGATACCAAGAATTTCTAAATGGCTGCTTCTATCTAAGTAGCATCTTTTAAAATAAAACAAACTTCTTAGTTTTTCAGAACCGTAATCAGAAAATGGGCACAATACCAGTGATTCAGCATGGTTGAGTGCATTTAAATAGCTCTTGGTGAATGAAATGGACGTGGAGAGGTTGTGAGAGAGTTGCAGGGGTCAGCCTGATAGTTGCCTTGTTTGCAAAACTGAAATAACTTAAATGAACTGCAGTGTTAACAATACCACAGCTACATTTGGTCTTGGATACTTCACAGTAACTATTTTTGATGGTTATTTTGGTAAAACAATAGCTGATAAGTACTTCTCTTGTGATGCTCCTGTACTGGAATAGCTTCTGCTCTTTCCTTTTTTATTCTTTTTTAACACCTTCCTCCCCCCACCCATGTCTGTCTGTTTCACCAGTATCTTTCTGTGGCGCAACCTCTTCCAGAACTATTGCCTCCCTGACGTAACCACTAGTCTGTCATTTATACATTTTTCTAATGCATGATTACCTCCACCAAAAGTCTTGTCAAGTAGATTGTGTGTATATTAATCTCTTCGGGCAAAACAAATGTTTAACAATGGGGAAAAAAAATCTCCTTTCTTGCTATATTAGTTTCCCTGTCCTTTTTATTAAATGCCTTTTTTTTTGCCCTTCTGTCTGCTGATTTCCCATTCCATTTATGGAATTCTTCCATAGTTTTATTTCAAGCGTATAATGTCCATGGATCTAAATCCTTGACTGCCCCTGAATTCTTGACATCCTTGCCTACATTTTGCAGCCTTTTAGACCTCAAGCTCCCTCTGAAACCTACAGGCTCAGTGGGTGATGATTGAGAAGGGTGAGGAGTTCTGTACATGAAGGTCACTGCTAGGGGGAAAATATGGGAAGCTGTTAATCTGCCTACCAAACCAATGGCATCCAGATCATCAGTACCATTAGACTGTTTAGTGTGGTTCAATTCTGAGCAAGAGTACTGTTCTTTAGTATGTCAAGACATGGTGGGGGAGGGGGCTAATATAGAGTTATTTTAATTGAAATTTGTAGCATGTGCATATTGTTGAATTGGTTTATTATTGTCACATAACCAAGGTACAGTGAGAAACTTTGTTTTGCATGCCATCCATACAGATTATTTCATCATGTCAGTGCACTGAGGTAGTACAAGAGAAAACAATAACAATGCAGAATAAAGTGCTACAGCTACAGAGAAAGTGTCGTGCAGGTAGACAATAAGCTGCAAGGTGATAACAAGGTAGATTGTGAGGTCAAGAGTGCATCATATCGTACTAAAGACCCCAAAGCCTGGTGGTATGTGCTTTCAGGTTTTTGTGTCAGTAAAGTCAATGGTGATATTAAGGGTAAAGTCTTAACTGGTTTCTTCTTATATCACCAGTTTTCTGCAGTGATCTGTGGTCAACATCCCAGTTAAATTTTTGCATTGTGATGCTAAAATGTCATAGAAAGTTACCACATAATGGCTGAACAAACATTTACCACAATAGCCTTGTACAGTTAGAAACTTGTAAGTGCTTTTAAAACTTGGCAGAGAATTGGGTGGAAAAAGCTTGTGTGATTGATTGACAGCCTGCACTTGCAGCTGTTGAATACATTGTTGTTGTTGACTGTGTCCTGGAAACGCAAAATTGGTCTTGAAAATGAGTCGCTGTACCTATATAAAATAATGTTTTAATGTTCTTCCAACAAGGTATGGATATGGGGCTGGTTTATAGATTGTAGCTGTGTCTAGTTTCCTTTGGTCAAACTATTACTGGAAAGGGACTCATTTTCTTTATACTGGTGTTGCCCTATACTTCATGAGGTCAAATGTTACTGACAAGATTCTCCAAGAAATACCAATTTAATCTGTCTTGTTTTATGTTGCAATGTAAAGATATGTATCCAATATAGAACTGAGGAGTGGAGTTGGAGTGGATCAAGAACCATAAATTTCTGTAATTCTATGATTAGTATAAGTAGTGGGTTTCCCTGGTGGTTGGTGAGAAGTAGCAAGAGCAATGAAATGAACAGAACAGTCTTAAACTGAAATATGCTGAATCCCAAACTTCTACTAAAGAAAAATGTGGAATATTTATCAATGAAAGTGCTGCTTTTTTTGTTTGAAACATACAAAAGTTGCCTATGAGCGATCTGTCAATCACATTACTGCTAACGTGCTAACAGGAAATTTAATTTATTTCCAAGTCCAAAAAATATTTACTTCCCTGCTTCTCCATCCTCTTGTGCACATTCCCTTTCAGTTAGGATTAACAACTTAGCCTGTTCTTTTACTCTTCTGTTACCTTCCCTGATGGTAACCACTCCCTGTGCTGCTAACGTGCCTGCAGCAATGTTCATTTCACAATTGCCTGAATCATAGGAGCATTTTTTCTGATGAATATATGCCATAGGACTGATCCCTCACCAGTGACAGATTCCTGTAAATTAGTGTGACCTGAGCCTAGCGCAGTGTTTTCAGTTTGAGAAAGGATCATGGCCCTCATAAAGCCTTTGGCAAAAACAGAAAATCAGCTCCTTGAATTTGCAATTCAGACCAGTCTGTGTGAACATAACATGAGAAGGTTGTTTAGCACATTGTGCCTGAGCTCCCATTGAGTAAGATCATGTCTAATCTCTTATCTAGGTGTCATTTTCCTGTACTATGTCAGTATTCCTCGTCTGTCCAAAAATCTATCAGTTTTGAATATAATCAGCCACTGAGCTTCCACAGCTCTCTTGGAAGAAAATTCCAAAAAGGTGAAAAATAATTTCCAATCTCTTTCCTGAACGGTTGAGCTCTTACTTTGACATTCTAGACCCCCAGCCATGGGGAGTATCATCCCTGCACTGACCATGTCAAGCCATAAGAATTCTGTGTGTTTCAGTGAGATACTATGAGACTTTACTGAAATTGTGTGGAGGCATGGGTTTCCTCTGTAATGGTAATATTCCTTTCCAAGCCAACAATATATTAATGAGCACACCCCCATCTTTACAGGTATAATCTTCTAAAGCTGCTTCAGAAATTTGGAAAAGTGAAGCAGTTTGACTTCCTGTTCCATAAATCGGGTCCGCTTGAAGGGCAGCCTAGAGGCTACTGCTTTGTGAATTTTGAGACTAAAGAGGTATGTATCTTCAAACATCTGATTCCATCATCTGCCATCTCTTGTTCGTCCTAGCCTCCTTCAAAACTTGTATTGTTTGGAGGTGCTAAAACTTTGGAAAATAGTTTGTAATTCACTGCTCAAATTGTTTGCACTCTGAATTAAAGTCTTATTAATATGACTATTATTCCTGGACTTGAAACTTGGCTGTACTGGTAGCTAATGCTTTTTTGAAAACATCCAAGCATTTCTTCCATTAAGTTTAATGAGAGTTGACGCTGTGCTTTTAGCTACCTGCTTTATGTGAATACCAAAGACGTATGGAATGGTATTCAATTGATTCACTGTTTGTAGAGTGTGATCTTAATTGCACTGCTCTTCAGCATGTTTTTATAATTCCTTCCCTTGGAGCAAGTCTATTCAATTGTCATTTTCACATATTTATTATTCACGTTGGTTTCTGTGTAATTTATCAGCCTATGTCACCTTGGCCACTCCCTGCATTGTAATTTGTATTGGTCTCCCAACAACACAAGAATTTGCTTGCAACAACTTTGTTAGTTCATCTTGAAAATATAAAAAGCTTAAAACATAATTAATTAGGTCAAATATTATATGTTGTGGCCCTAATAATATAATGAAGAGTCTTATACTGGGGAAACACCAGAGAAAAGCAGCTTGTTGGATCCATCAGTGTGAAGTGTATTGACTTCTGTGGATAATCTTTGCTGAAGAAGCATTTCAGTACCATCAATAAGGGGGAAGATCTATTAATTAAATGTTAGGTTTAAATTAACTGATGTCTTTCTAGCTTCGGAACGCTAGGAAGGCATTAATACCTTCTTACTAACTAATACCTTCTATTATTCAGTCACTAATATTACGAACTAATACATTCTGCATTCTACTTTCTAAGAATGTCATCTTTTAAACCTGCTGCCATAAATATCTTTTCCTTATTGATTAGAGATTCTTTTTATGTTTATTAGTCTAGGTACAAAATTTGTGGAATTTTAAAAAGCACTTCGCTAGTTCGCTGCTGATTTCTTTCAAATTTTGTGAAATATTTTTTTCAAGTATAGTGATTGTAGTGAAATTTCAGTTTTGACATTCCTTGTATAAAATGTTAAACTAGATGCAACACAAAATTCACTGCATGCATGTTTGTAAATGAGGGCAAATCATGTTATTTTCAGTACCTTAAGGAATTTTTAAAAAATATTTACAAAGACCTGTACCCTAATTTTCACAAGTCATTTGTGTATAAGTTTGAAAACTCTGTAAACTATTGGCCGGGAGCAGGGTTTCAAATATTAGAGCATAGTAGCACCAAAGGAAAATAAAGACCAGATGACCTTTGCTGAGAACATGAGGAGAAACTCCTGAGCCACTCTGTTTACCAGTCAACTGTACAGCCCTTAATAATTGATGACCTGAGGTGCCCTCCCTCAGGTATTTTTTTTCTATTGACTTCACTTCCTCTCACATGCTAATAAGGTGCATTTAGCATTTTCCTGCAAAGAAAGGCAACCCTGAAAATCAAAACCAGCTTTGGCTGTGAAGGACAGCCAGCCCTTGAATGTTGATTTATGTTACCATATTGTTTAAATGAATCTTGTTAGCTGTGTTGTGCTAACATATTTTCTGGACCTGTTTTTGGCAAGATTGGGCACAAAAGCCTGCTGTGTTAAAAATCATCACCTGACTGAAACCGAGAGATTTATGAATGTTACAGAGTGGATCGCAGCATTCTGTGAGATGAAGTAACTGGGTCTTAAACTGTCACACACCAGCTAAATTTTGCAGTTCTTCCTGGCATCACTCAAGATCAACAAACCTGCCTTTTGAGGCTGGTCTGTTCTGATTTATTTTTTGTGTGTGCCAGTTCATAACTATCTGACTTTTGTATGTAAACATTCTCCATAGCACCCTCCCCTCCCCCACAACTATGTGGGTCTCTAGTAATAAAACTTATTAATCAGTCCACCGACATTCTCATCCTTAATTTATATGTGCAACAAACAACAATGGTCCTGTCACTGATCCCTTCCTTTAGATCTCCACAGATTGGCTCATCTTTGCAATGGTTGGGACCATCTATACTCTTACAATCCTTTCCAACCAATTAGCTAATGTATTTTGTGTGCTTTTATTATTGTGAACATCAGCAGTGGTATGTGTTGGAGCATTCTACAGTACACACTGCCTGAATAGAGCAATGCCTATTTTTGAAAATCTATTTTGCAATTACCTGAAGTTCTTTTGCAATAGATAACGTTTTAGCCACCTGTAGGTGCAGTCTGATGCTATTTACAGTAAGACTCTGATAATCTCCATTTAGCAATGACTAGATTGACCAGGGAGGCCACCAACTATTACGGTAAGATTAACTACACCCGGTAAGATTAACTACACCATAGTTCCTGGTTTACCTTTTTTTTTTGAAGACCAGCACAATTTGGCATTCCTAATTATTTAAGAAAATTATAATTGGCCTTTGCCACTTCTTAGATTTCTCTTTCTGTTGACTGATGTTAGCCCCTAATCCCAGTGGTTTGGCCACCCTTTGGGTAACTTCCTTGTCAATCTTGTTTTCAATAATCACTGAGATTATGATTGTGCACCTCTTCTGATTTAATAATTGGCTTTTTATATCTGCTTGCCTCTTCTGTTCATTAACTGGCTGCTTTCATCTTGGAATATTCTTATCTGACCATCCCCTTATCACAAATGACTCAGCATGTATATCCGTTTTAACTTTAAGAGGCTAAAAGCAAACAAACTTGAGTTCCTGGCTGCCGGCCCAGTGAATTTTTGTCCATGTAAATCCTGAGAACTGGGCCTTTTGTTTTAATTTCTAGTTTTAAAATGTTCTAGCTGTAGCTTCAACTTTAAACAGAGTTAGTTGTTGAGCATTGGGTAATATGCTCAGATTATTTATAATTAGTTGTTGCGGTGACGGCTGAAAGCAGTTTGGTTTCTCAATTTCTTTGCATTTAGCAGTAACACTGACAAAGTGCCTCAATCCTAATCTGACAGAACCAACTGATTTGCAAGTCCACTATGAAACTTGCAGACCTGACCCAAATTCTGCATTCTGATAGTATGATGCAGAGCTATGCTGTTTTACTGTAGAAAAGCTAATGTTTGAATCTATACTTTAGGCTATTAATTTAACATGTAGTCAGCATTTATGATCCTTTGTAAACTAGATTTTAATGCTGTTTCACCAGCCATTCAGAATATACTTAAAATAGCAGTTCAAATGGAGTGTTGCATATCTGGCCTTGAGTGTATCCAGCCTGTAACAATTAAGGGGTTAAGATGATATCCTAAATAGTGATTGAATCTCAAGTGGCCTGTAAGTGTTGTCTAAGCAGCCTGATTCTGTTGCAGTTCATAACTAGAGTGTTTTGTATAATCAAATGACCAGGGCATCGCTACACTTGCTGCACTGAAAGGTACTCTGCAGGTGGTCAGCTATGAAAATTCTCCTGTCCAGATCAAGTTTATGTACAATTCTAATGAAAATTTTCAGGTAAATTCCACCCAGCTGTACATGGAAAATGATTGAAGAGAGGCCACGGATGTTTGTTGAAATAATTGTGTTTCCATATATAAAATCAGTTGCTTATTTTAGTTCATATTTGTTTGACCTCCAGTTGGAATTTTTTTCAGGTTGTTATTTAATAGCTAACACTTACGGAATCATTTGAGATATTAAAGTTCCATGAAAATCTGAACTACTTTAACATTTTCAGATTTAATAGGTTATCAGCTGGGAGAACGATGGTATTTTCTCATTGCATTTTTGTTGTAAAGCCAACTCTTCAAAGTGTTTCCCATTTAGACTTGTGACATCCCTTCTCATAAGGGAGTGATTACAAAAAGTTGTGTCTGTACAAGACTTCAATTCCCTCCAACCTCTCAAAATCTTCATGCATCAGACAGAGTTTGCCTAAGGTATCATTCGTATCCTCAGGATGGTAGCACAACTGGTATTGTAACAGGGACCAGCAGAAGGCTGAGTTAGCTGAGTAGACCAGAGTCCACATATGGCAAAACATATAGGAGTTGATTAGAATTGAATATTGGTCAGGGTACTGGCAGAACTCTTCAGATATTGCAAGGGGATGTTTTCTATCCACCTGACAGGGCAGAGAGGCTGAACATTTCATCTGCAAGACTGCATCCATGACAGTTCAGCATTCCCTCCGTGATTCACCAAGGTGCCAGCCTGGATTATGTATTCAACCCTGAAGTGGGCTTTTTAGTGCTCTGTGTTCAGTCTGAGGCAAGACCATTATCATTGCTCCAAGACTGACACTACTGTTCAAATGACTAAGTCAGCATTGATATATTGTAAGGAAATGTTGCCTCTTCAAACACTAACATCAGTCTCCTCTTATTTTTTGGTGATTCCAGGAAGCTGAGCGAGCTATTCAGTGCTTAAATGGGAAACTTGCTCTCGCTAAGAAACTAGTGGTACGTTGGGCACACGCACAGATAAAGGTGAATACTGACAACTGAACCTTTCTCAGTTTACCAGAAAAATAAAATTCTTTTCAGGTTTGAGATGTAGAAATCTGTCTCTTGGTTTGTTTAACTAAGATATAATTTTATAGCATTTGATTGTTGCATTAACCCTCGCCCTGCTGAACAAACAGAAACTCCATATGGTTAGCGCATTAAATGCTGCAACTTGCATCTTTATGCCATCCATATCTTTTCTTCATTCCTCTTGCATATTTCAAGTTTAGATTTAAAACATTCATGAAGGATGTTCAATCTTTGGAGCTCCCTTTTTCAAACAGCAGTTGGTGCTAGGTTGGAAGCTAATTTTTATAGACTTGTTAACCAAAATTAGGTTTTATAGAGAGCAAAGGTAGGTTTAGGTTACAGAACCGTCACTGTACTGAATGGTGGAGCATTCATGAACTGCCAATCAGCCTCCTCGTTCTTACGTTCCAATTAGTCATTTTGATAATCATCCCAGAAGATGGGGATAATTTATTCTGAACTAACGGTCTGGTATCCTGCTAGGAATGTTTTACACTTGCAACATACCCTAATTACTTTGGTTCTATCTGATAACTGAATTTCTGTTCCTGGCATTAAAAGGCTTGTATCTGAATGGTTCAGAGATGCAGGTGACCTGGTTTAGACTGGTATCTGTAGCCAGTAGGGTGGAAATGGTCAGGTCTTTCAGAATATGTCATCACCCAGGCAGCATTGTAGATGACACCGGAGTATCATGTTGTCTAGATTATAATTAGAGCACCTATCGCAATCAATTTTCACATTTAACCTGAGGTAAGAACATGAGAAAGTGTCACAATGAAATATAAGTGGTTAGAAATGTGTTTCTTTGGGGAGGGGTAATGATGAAAGGGGCAGTCAGTCCTTGGCTTAAATGAGTTCTGGCTCTTGAGGTTAACTTTGTGTTGAAATAAAGAAGGCAAATCTGCAGCTCTTATTCCTTTCAATAAACTTTGACCAAAGATTGTTTTTGTCACGTTGAGTGTTGTTGATTGTAGTGGTCATGTTGGCTGATTAATATATCGAACTATGCTAATTTCTGTTTGAGTACTCCCGTAAATAATGGGGAATGTTGTATCGTACTCTAATTGTGACCTTTACCTGGGGTGTGTTTTGGGGATCCTGGCTATTTTCAGGCAAACTGCATGGTTGAGGAGCAGCTAACAGCTGCAGCATATTTCAAAAGTTCCGCCTCAAAGTAAGTTTGAACCACAGCCAAGTAAAACAGTTGCAAGGATGCTGTTGTGGGAGGCCCTGTGACTAGGAGCTGGGACCCTAACGTTCATATCCTGACTGAGAAAAACCGACCATTAAATTGAAAATTACAGCTTCCATCTCAGGTACCTAGCATATCATATCCTTGGCATAAACATCTTCAAGATGTGCATTTTGCTTGGACACATTTGTTGCCTTATTGATTGTTTTTCAAATATGTGAGAACAGGTCTGTGTTGTCCATTGAGTGGAGGAGATTTGGCAAAGCAATAGTGAATCATCTGTGCTTCTTGTTTTTTTTACGCAGAGATATGATCAGTACAAAAATGATAAGATTCTTCCAATAAGTCTGGAACCATCTTCAAGCACTGAACCAGCCCAATCCAACTTAAGGTAACGTAGAGAACTTTATGTTAACTAGGTAGTCACAAATGGTAAAGTCTGCAGGAGTGAAACGTTTCAGTGTTCACCTTATACTCTGTTTGCTTAATTTCCTGCACTGGGAGTTTGATTTTCTGGAGAGTGAGCGCTGAAGCTGCATTGTCGCTACTTCAGTGCAGTACTGAAGGGGTGCTGCAGAGAGGCATTCTCTTGGATGAGATATTAAATTGAGGCTCCGTCTGCTCCAGGTTGATGAATGATCCCGGGATCCTGTTTACTGAAGGGATTGAAAGCTCGATCACTGCTTTGGCTGATAATTACCCCTACTAAAGCCGGTGACTGTGATTGCCTGCCCATGTGCCTCGCGGCTGTTTGAGAATCCCTTGCTCTGCTCATTAGTTGCTACTGTGGCCCCTATTGCAAGTGATGGTATTTTGGCAGCACGTAATTGGCCAGAGTGAGCCGTGGAATGCCAAGGATGTGGTAAATGTAGAGAAAAATGTATTTTTACAGCGGTTTCAGTAGTTATTATTTAGAACCTCTGCTTGCAGCTGATCGCTATACCTCTGCCAGCACTGTCCTTCAGATTACTCTGGAGAGGGTAGAGAGAAGAAGGGGACTTCTCTGGTATGGAATGTTTCAGCTGTGGTTAGGCTGGGTGGAGTCTTTGGAGTGGAGAAGGCTGGGGACATTTGGAAAATGTTGAGGACATAGATAGTGAGAACCTCTTCACCTTGGAGGTGTCTTCAATGAGAAAGCATTGGTTTTAAGGGTAAGGGTGGGAGCTTCCAAGGCATAAAAGGCTAAGAGCTGAATGTTAGAAGATGTGATTAGAGTATATGGGTATTTGAAGACTGGCACAGACAGCACGGGCTGAAGGGCCTATTTTGGTGCTGCATAACTCTGACTCTGAGAATAAATAGTGACTGGGAGAGCTCCTCCCTGCCCTTTTTGAGGACACAACCCTGTTCCATTATTTGTGTAGTCTCTTACAGCAACTCGAGACCCACCATTAACTACCCTAAAGGCAAAGCAGTTATATTGGTGGAGTGTTGCTAGGACTGGAAAAGATTGGAAAAGCTATTAAAACAGAGGAGGATCGGGGAGACTTGATTGTTAGTAATAAAATCAGGCCTAGGCGGTGTAAATAGAAGGACCCATTTGCCTTAGCTGAGTGGTCAAAAACCAAGGGGCATAGATTTAAATTAGTTAGTAGAAATGTTATAGGGGAGATCATGTTCACCCTAATTGTGTTATGAGTCTGGAACACACTGCCTGAATGGTGGAGGCAGAAGCCCTCTTCACATTTAAACAGCAGTTGGGTGTTGGGTTGAAGAGCCATAACTGCTGAAAGATGGGACAGGATGAGTGACATACACGATGGACAGAATGGCTGCCTCCTGCAGGGTGAATTTCTTTGAGGCTCGGTGTGAATTCTCCAGTTCCAGGAGAACGACTGTGGAATTGCCAGCTTGATCTACAAAGCCTGCGAGGATGGGAGTAGGAGCCAATGCAATGAACTTAAACTGGTGATCCAAACTTCGTGCAACAAGCACGTTCTTGTCCATGAAAAGGGGTCAAATTTAAATTTGTTACAGGAAAAGCTGATCCTTTCTGCAGTGGTACTCAGTGTAAGTGTTTTCCATAAGAGAGAAAGCATGGGTGCCATCTACTAAATAGAGTTTGGTCATTTGATGGCACTACTGTATAATGCATTTAATTTTGAATGCATGTTATTTCAGGATGTGAAACAATTACTGAAAGATTTTGCCAGGTAGTTGCTTGAAACAAATTCTAGATATTCTGCTCAAATATATGCCTTGCTGGCAGGATGGTTGTTCCATTGTTTTGTACTGAATGAAAACTTCAAACATTTTAGGAAAGCTTTCATTTTGGTCATTGTACATTAGACATATGCATTTTACTGAATTCTGGCAGACAAAGTATTACACTACTAGGTTAACAGGGAGCTAGTTGATTTAGAAAGTCACTTTGCTACCGACCTTTCAAAGCCAGAGGATATAATGCAGATTACATTGCTTTAATCTTGTTCTAATAGCGTCTTCTTTTCATTTGCAGCATTAGTGCAAAAATAAAAGCAATTGAGACCAAGCTTAAAATGATGGCTGAAAACCCAGATGTGGAATATAAAGGAGTCCCGACTTACTCGTACAATAAGCCCACAGAGAAAGTGTTGGGTAACAGGTCACGGACTGCTCCCTATTCTAAGTTTCCTCGTAAATCCAAACGATGACCAAGATGGAGGCCTTCATCTGTCAGATTTTCCTCATCAGACTTTGTAAAGGCATTGGTGGCACCGTAAAAGATACCAATTCCTGGACAGTAACTTGATATGATATAATTTATTTTTCTAAGAAACCAAATTTATCTTGTCTTTCTAGCATATGGATGATAATATTCCAGTGTGGTGATTAGGAATTCCACTTAACTTCAGGTCTCCATCCTGGAGAGCTGGTTCTCTAACCTGGGTGTCTTGTTTTAACCGTGCTGTTTACAACTCCATGTCAATGATTTTGGCTGATATCATTTAACCATTTGTATTATGGGGATGTTATGAAGTTTATCATAGAGGATGCATCCATAATCTTGCCACTTTTTTTTATTTGAGTGAAGTTGCAAGTTTTCCACAGAAGCCCTTGGATTATACAGAGATATCTTCACCTTTCCATGTTGTTGTGACTTCAGAATCACAGCACAGATGTAGATCTGGCATCAAATAATACTATGGAATTGATTATTTTTTATTTTGATTGTGTTTAAAATAGTGTGAGTGGTAAAATAGATCAAGCTATATGTTTCTTTCTATGATACAGCAACTATGATGCGCATGGCAATGCTGTTTGGCTTGTACATCAGCTGAGTGCCAGGATAAATTTAACCACTGTGAAGTACAACTTCCTTTTAATAAAATGCACGTTGTTGATAATCCAGGTTGGTGTGAAATATGGCGAAGCTTCTATCATTGAATCTTCTCAAACTGGCTGTGTTTTTGGGAAAGTCAGGCTCAACAATACAGTGGGATTGGTAATGAATTGGTCTGTGCAGCTGGTTTATCTTCCTTGACCCTGAATCAACTTTTTTTTTCCTTTCACATGTCATGAAATCTACAAGCGCATTGAGATTGGCGGATATATTTAAAAATTAAAAGCAAAATAACTTGTAATCATGTGTAATAAGACCAGATGAGTACATATTTTTAAATTTATTAGAAGCATAGAAAATCTACAGGACAATACAAGCCCTTCAGCCCACAAAGATGTGGCAAACATGTCCTTACCTTAGAAATTACTAACCCTTTTACCCATCACCCTCTCTTTTTCTAAGCTCCATGTACCCATCCAAAAGCCTCTTAAAAGACCCTATCGTATC
>JARFYF010000056.1:2971811-2981849 GCA_030265395.1 Rhina ancylostomus
ACTCTGGTTAGACCACACTTGGAGTATTGTGTTCAGTTCTGGTCGCCTCATTATAGGAAGGATGTGGAAGCTTTAGAAAGGCTACAGAGATTTACCAGTATGCTGCCTGGATTAAAGAACATATCTTATGAGGAATGGTTGAGCGAGCTTGGGCTTTTCTCTTTGGAACAATGAAGGATGAGAGGCAACTTGATATAGGTGTACAAGATTATGAGGCACAGATAGAGTGGACAGCCAGCACCTTTTCCCCAGGATGGCAATGGCCAATACCAGAGGACATCAGTTTAAGGCCAGAGGAGAAAATTTTAGGGGATGTCAGTTTTTTACAGAGTGATGTGTGGCTGGAACACACTGCCGGGGATGGTGGTAGACGCTGATACAATAGGGACATTTATAAAACTCTTTTAGATAGGCACATGGATGTAAGAAAAATGGAGGGAGTGGGCTATGTTATAGGCATATGGATGTAAGAAAAATGGAGGGTGTGGGCTATGTAGGAGACAAGGGTTAGATTCATCATAGAGTAGGTTTATATAGGTCGGCACAACATCATGGACCGAGGGACCTGTACTGTGCTATATTGTTCTACGTTCTAATAATGGAATGCAGAATAAAGTGTAACAACTACAGAGAAAGTGCAGTTCATATAGACTATAAGGTGCAAGGTCATAATGAGGTAGATTGAGGTCGAGTCCATCTTATTGTACTAGGGAACCGTTCAATAGTCTTGTAACTGTGGGATAGAAGCTGTCCTTGAGCCTGGTGGCACGTGTTTTCAGACTCTTGTATCTTCTGACTGATGGGAGAAGAGAGAATGTCCAGTGTGGATGGGGTCTTTGATTATGCTGGCTGCTTTCCCGGGGCAGCGAGAGGTACAGACAGAGTCCGTGGAGGGGAGGCTGGTTGCTGTGATGTGCTGAACTGTGTCCACAACACTCTGCAGCTTTTTGTGGTCACGGGCAGAGCAATTGCCATACCAAGCTGTGATGCATCCGAATAGGATGCTTTCTATGGTGCATCAATTAAAAATTGGTGAGGGTCGACAGGGATGTGCCAAATTTCTTTAGCCTCCAGAGGAGGTAGAGGCGCTGGTGAGCTTTCTTAGCTGTGGCATGTATGTGGTTGGACCAGGACAGGCTATTGGTGATGTTCACTCCTTGGAACTTGAAGCTCTCAATCCTCTTTTCAGCACCATTGATGTAGATAGGAGCATGTGCACCGCCCCCTTCCTGTAGTCTTTTGTTTTGCTGACATTGAGGGAAAGGTTGTCATGACACCATGTCATTAACCTCTCTGTCTCCTTCCTGTACTCCAACTCATTGTTATTTGAAATTCGGCCCACTATCGTGGTATCTTCTGCAAACTTGTAGATAGAGCTAGAGCAGAATCTGGCTATGCAGTCGTGAGTATATGTGGAGTAGATTGGTGGGCTGATGACGCAGCCTTATGGGGTACCAGCGTTGTGAATAATCGTGCTGGAGGTGTTGCTGCTATCCTTACTGATTGCGGTCTGTTGGTTGGGAAGTTGAGGATTCAGTTGCAAAGGGAGTTGTTGAGTCCCAGGTCTTGGAATTTGGTGATGACCTTGCTTGGAATTATAGTATTGAAGATGGAGCTGTAGTCAATAAATAATAGTTTAAAGTAGGTATCTTTACTGTCCAACTGCTCCAGAGATGAGTTTAGGACCAAGATGGTGTCCACCGTAGACCTGTTTTGGTGATAGGTGAATTGCAGTGGGTTGAAGTTGTCTGAGCGGCTTCAGTTAATGTGTGCCATGACCAGTCTCTTGAAACACTTCATGATGGTGGATGTCAGAGCCACCAAGCTGTAGTTATTAAGACACATTACCTTGGTTTTTCTTGGGTACTGGGATGATAGTCTTAAAGCAGGTGGGAACCTCGGATTGAAGCAGGGAGATGTTAAAAATGTCTGCAAGTACCCCCACCATTTGATCTGCACGGGATGGAAAACACAGCCAGGGACACCATCTGGGCCAGGTGCTTTCAGCGGGTTCACTCTCCGGAAGACTGATCTTGCGTCCACAATGGTGACTGTGGGTTTGGGTGCATTGGAGGCTGTCGGGGTGGGTGGTGATATTCCAATCCCCTTCTGTTCAAAACATGCATAGAATATGTTAAGTTCATCGGGAAGGGATGCGCTGTTGTCGGTGATGCTGCCCGTTATAACATGTAAGCACTGCCACAACTGACAGCTGGCTTGGGGCTCAATTTTGGACTGGTATGGCTGTCGATGGCAGTAACCAGTTACAGTTTTGTAACAGAAAAGTTTGGAGTCTTTTGATATCTAAATAAAAAATGAGTTTTTTTCAAATCAAAGTTTTGTAGTTCTGTATTTTATGATTTTTTTTCTTGTTTGTTCTGACAGCTGAAATCTTGATGCTGGTAAAATAATTGCTGGAAATCTTATGAAAGCAGGAAAAACGAGAATAATTTAGATGCAGGCTTTGTCCTCTTTTTAAAAACCACAATTTTTTGAGCAGCTGTTTTACTTGTACAGATCCTTTGCTGAGATGGTCGGTGGATAAACTTGATAAACTTGCAGTGTTAAATAGTTCGGCTAAATGTGTGAAAATGTTTACTTCAGGGAAGCTAGCACTAGTCACTCTGAGAAGTTGTGTTATTGGTTGCACTGACATTTGCATTGCTGTAGTGTACAGTCTGTTTCTGAAGTGTGTAGGATTGCTATTAAGTTGTTCCATAAAATGCTTATAAATTTTGCCCAAGTTGTGCAGCAGCTGCTCCGGAGCTGAACACGTAACACCCACCATAGGTTTAATTTTGGAAAGTGCAACCGATTCTCTGAAACAAGGTTTAAGTTTATTTACTACTGATGGCACATTCAACAGGAAATGCTTAGTTGCAATAAAGCTATCTAGCTTCAGCACTCTCAGTACAGTATTTCTTTTGGTTCCTGTGTAGTTCCAGACCCTTTGCAGCAGTGTCCTTGCCCTGTTGTGTAGAAAGAGAACCACTGAACTGAACAAGGCTGAGTTTGACTTATTTAGTCAGCACTGTCTGATACCTGAAGTTGAGGCTAATGTGCAGTTGACATATTTATAAATGCTCACCACAGTAGTTTTGTAGCAGGTGTTTTCATTTCGGCATTATTTTGATCTGTTAAATGCATCTAAAATGGCTGAGGCGTAGTGCATTGAGCATGGGCTATGCACCATAGCCAACTCCAGTATGTCTTCCAATCATGACATTAGCACATCCATGCCCAAATCAACCACCTATGTAAAAAAAAATTAAATACTTTTGGATTCTAACGTACTCAATGCACTTGAATAGTGTTCACTATAATGACATTGGCTAGAAATGTATTTTTTGGCTTCCAATCCTTAATTTACCATACAAAAAATGATATTAACTGTAGATTTACAGTTTCATCAGTAATGACCTCAATCTTTGAGGTGTTTTCACAACCTGTACAATTACTTCACAGTTCATGCTGTTGGATCTTTTGTTTTCATACATTTGCTATGTGCATAGCAATACCCATTTGAAGATCAGGAAAGCTGTTTGCTTATTTATTTGCACCTTCATTAGCATTGGAAGTTTACTGACTGGAGTTTCATCTTTCACCCAAGCACAACGTGCTCTGAGAGCTGGTATAGACTCGATGGGTTATATGGCTTCCTGTGTTGTGAGAAATATGAGAATTGCTTCTCAATGTCATATGATGACTTCAGGCTTTCCTCAAAAGTTTCTCTTCTATGTTGATACCATTGTCACATTTTCTCCTTGTCCTGCATGCTACACGAACACATTCTTCTGATGTTTTATAACCATGTGTGAAGGCATGCTTTTCCAAATGATTTGTATGTTTTGCTGCAATCCTCCCAACATTTACCTGGTGAAATCAAAGAAATTACTTGCACCAATGTTACTTGTATTCCAACTTTTGGTGTGTTGAGTCAGCAGGCCAATAAAAGATACATTCACCATCCCTCCATACCACCATTGTTGTCCTAGGTTTGTGTTAATTGTAATACTAGCACTTTGATCCAACAAAATCAGATATAGATTTCTGTGTTAATTTGCCCATGATTACTGCTTAATAGCAGGAATGCATTTGTGAATGTGACTTTCATTGGGTTTGCAAATCCCTTGGCCGCATTTTCAGTCTGGAATGGGCCTCGGGTATTCATACATCAACAAACAGTCCTGCTCCCCATTCCATCCAGGTGATGAAGCCAAGAGGGCTGTGGAGGCTCAGTTGCTGTATACTTGGCAATCAATAGATTTTTGGATGTTATGGGAGTAGAACGATGTGGGGGTTAGTGTAGGAAAGGATTGCCTCTGATCTAATTGAATGGTGGATCTGGCACATAGGTGTAAGTATCCAACTTGTGTTTCTTAAAAGTATGTCAGACATCTTAATTATTTTGTACGCAGAATTTAGAGTTGTTTAATGTTCTTATCTGAAGATGGCAGGAAGTCCTGTAGTACTAAAAATATATGTTGAAAATGTAAACTTAATTTTAATAGGTATATAGAACTGGCATACTCCAGTCAAAAGATTCCTGTGATGACTGAGTAAATGTCTAAATGACCATCTTTCATTCCCTTGACACCAAAGCATCCATGATGTCCTATTTTAATAGTAGTGAAGCTGGGACTATTTTTGGGCAGATCAGAAATCTCAGCTTCTACTCGATAAACTTTCAGCTGGAAAAATATGCCAAGGCTCATTGCTAAAATTACTTCCATGTTCCTGAGAACTAATCAAATTATCATGAATTAATAATTGTCATTACTGCTGATCTTTTTTCTGAATATAATGTGATTCTAAAAACTATTAGCCCTATTCCTGAGGTCAGAAGCCAGATACCCAATCAGTCACACATGTAATGATCAGGCAACTTGTGAGCAGCTTTCTTTGCCTTTCACTGGTACATGGAAGAATTATTTTGCACACACAAAGCAGCATTCTTTTCAAAACACTAACTTTGCAGAATTTCTTCTACATCTTTTTCCTATCCAGATATGATGGCATTTAAGAGGCTTTTAAATAAGCATATGAATATACAGGGAATGGATGGGATATGGATCATGAGCAGGCAGATGGGATTGGTTAAATTTGGCATCATGCTCTGCACAGACATGGGCGGAAGGCCCTGTTCCTATGCTATAGTGTTCTACGTCCTCCTAGACGCTCCTTAAAACAAACTTTGACCAAACCTAAAGACATTTTGTATCTTGTATCATGTATCCTTGTGTGGTTCTGTCAGTTTGATGTTTCTGCAAAGTGCCATGGAATGATTTAAGTTCTTTGTGAAAATAAGTTGGGTTGTTAACTGTTCCTGAGGACTGTGATGTGTGTGCTCTCTAATTGGTGTAAACTTGTTGGCAGAGCTTTCAAAATTACAACAGTTGCATTTAAGGGAAAAACAAAGGCTTGACAGACAAAGTTTTCTGGAGATGGTTGCATGAGGATTAGGTCTGATGGGGGACAAGTGCAGATTTCAAAATCCAAAAGTAGGATGGATATAAGGCATAGTTATTTAAGAACTGAAGTATTGGAAATGGGAGCTGGGACCTGGTTATGGCTTAAATATCAAAGTTTCCAAAATGAAGTACCTGTTACAAATGTAAGGGTTGAATTAAGAATGACAAGAAAAAAATACTTGTGGATGCAGGCTGGTGAAATGATAGTTATTGTGAATAGAAATTTTGTAATTGTAACCAATGTTACAAAGGTAATTTCTTTTAGGGCTTGTGTTTTGCATTTAATGTGATTTAGATATGATAAAATGTTTTTATATTTTAAGTCATTGCATATGGAAGGTTATAGCAATCCATCATGCATTGCCATTTCCTGCTTCACTTGCTCATTACTTAATAACAAGTATATGTTAACAACTTCAGACAAGGAATCAATGAAGTAGGTTTATGCATCGTATTGGAGGAAAAAGGTAGAGCGATGGAGTTATGGAAATTTAAGAGTTTAGGTCCTTGGCACCTGAAGACACGTCAGCCAGTGGTGCAACAATTAAATCTGAGGATATGCAAAAGGTCAGAATTGAGAGTGTAGAGATCTTGGCAAGTGGTAGCTTTTAGGAGAATACAAAAGGGAGCGCAAAGGAGCGGTGGAGTTCAAAATGTGCATAAGAATATTAAAATCAAAGCATTGCTGGGAGCATCAGAAGTTTGAATGTAAAATAACAGACATTCTAAATAGGAAAAAATCTGAAGAACATAGCAGAAAGGGCGGCTGATGTTTCTTGCCCTGGAAGTGAAAGAATTAAGATAGTGAAGGGTGCCTTGTTTTGACATGCTAACCCAGTGTTTAAAAGGAGTGCTCATACACCTTTTGTAGAGAGAAGTTTTGAAAAAACATCTAGTGCAAAAAAGGAATTGCTTTCTGTGGACAAGCTTGGAAGTAGAGAAAATGGTAAGAGTTGCATTCTGAGATCGGAGCAGCAAGGCGGTTATGTACAGGAACCCATAACTCTTGAGACTATTAAATGTAGGGGATGGTCATTTATGAGGAAGGAATTAAATCTGTCCTTGAAGAGTTCAAAGGAACAATTTTTGTATTTCCCCATAGTAAGACCTGGAACTAAAGATGTGATCCATTGTAGACAAAGAAACTGCTGAGGCTGGAATCTGGAATAAAAAACAGAACACTGGAAGAACTCGGTGGGTTGAACAGCATCTATGGAGGCAAAATGTGTAGGTTGACATTTCGAGTCAGGACCTTGCCTCAGGACTGAGTGAAAGGGCAAGATTGCCATTGTATAGCAGTACTGGGGGGTGGGGTTCAGGTGGAACCAGATGAGGAGGGGATGATGGGCAAATGGAAATGTGGGTGGGGAGGAGGATGGGAGAGGCTTACAAAGGAAGAAGAAAACTAGGTGGAGTGTATGGGAGGAGAACACTGTGGGTGGGGTTACTTGGAATTGGAAAATTTAATGTTCATACCATTGGGTTATCTGCTATCCAAGCAGAATATGAGATGTTGTTCTTCCAGTTTGTGTTTTACTTCTCCATAGCCATGGAGAAGGCCAAGGGCAGACAGGTTGATGTGGGAGTGGGAAGAAAAATTGATCTACCAGAAGGCTGAGGTAGTAAGCAACAGCACCTTGTATTCTGCCTGGATAATCTACAATGCAACAGCATGAACATTGAATTCTCCAATTTTGGGTCACCTGCTCCCCCACTTGTCTATCCTCTCATCTACCCAGTTCCTCCTATACCCACACCACACCCCACTCCCCATCACCTGGTTTCCTTCCTCCACCCTCAATTACTCCATCTGCCCATCACCCACACATTCCTTTCATTTGTTCCCCCACCCCCACTGTTCCCATCTGCCCACCACAACTGCCTTATTCAATTCCACACTCCACCTTCCTTTTCTATCAGATTCCATCATCTGCAGTCCTTTGTTGCCTCTACCTATAACCTCCCACCCTCTATTGCCATTTTCACTCTCCCCTCCTCCATCTGCCTATTGCCCCTCCTCACCTGGATCCATCTATTACTTGCCAGCTCTTACTCGACCCCTACCCTCCAGGTCTTTATACTGGCTATCTCCATTCTGACCTTCAGTCCAGGTGAAGAATGTCGACGATCCATTTGCCTCCACAGATGTTACCTAACCTGCTGACTTCCTCCAGTTTGTTTTTTTTGCTCCAGATTCGCATCTGCAGTCTCTTCTGCCTCTAAATCATTTTTGGTGCCTTGGCTAATAATAGATGCATTTCACTGTGTGTTTCAATGTATATGTGACTAATAAAGATATCTTAATATCAAATAATCTAGTAGTTAAGCTGAAGCTTTTTTCACTATTATATACATCAGCTATACCTTTTTTATTCACCATTGATGTCTATTTATAACATGTTCATGATAGTAATGCTTTTTTTGACCTATGTTTTCCTTTAATCATTGAAATTATTGGCTGTTATGACACTGTTCCAAGGAAAAAGTGTAATGGTACAATGCCACATCACTGAATTCACAACCTTCTTTATAATACTGAACCAAGTATAAAAATGAGAGAATAAAAACAACTGTTTATCCTTTCTGATCCAAGTCTGGAATGCATAATAAACCTGTGGGAACAAGCTGAAACTATCAATCAAACTTTCAGACTTGCCCCTCAGTCTTCTGAAAATTGTACAAGAGACTGGTATGAAAGCCACTTTTAGACCTTTAGTGTGTGATTTGAGAAGGGAATTATGCAGGACAAAGAATTTGAAGTTTGTCTGCAGCATATTGAATAAAGGTTGTTTTGATATTACTCACTGTATTGGAAAGCTCGGTGTGTTTTTTTTAGATGTATTAAACATCCTCGCTCTTGAATGCAAGGCATTGTTCAGTTTTTGGTTCAGGGCTTTGTATTTATGGAACTGTTCCTTGCCTTTTTTTAGTCTTTTAAAGCCCTAACATGATGTTAAAGAGTTTAATTGATCTATAATTTCGCCCCCTCTTTTATTTGCTCTTGATAGTTTCAACCATTTCCTGTTCTGCTCTGTGTGCCAATCTTTCACCTTGTTTCTTTTCTGTTTTTAAAGATAAACCATTATTTTCTGGTGTATGCAAAAGATAATGTTTCACGAAAATAGCATGCTACTAGGGATGTAAAGCCTTGGGATTATAGTCTTGGATCTCGTGGCTTCCTAAAAATCCTAGATAACTGCTTTGTGATCATTATTAAGAAGAAAATCCTCAAATTCAGTTTTGATTTAAATTTTAGCTTTAAGAACTGTAAATCTATATTCAACTGAATTCCATTTTGAAATTGGTTATTAAATGTCTGCCTCGTCACAGAAATTTGATTCAAATCACCAGCCTCTTCACCTCTTAAAAAGCAACATAGTAGTGAGGAAAAAGTATCCTGGAGCAGTCCTCTTGGACCCTTTTAAGTGGTCAAAATCAGTCCAAGATAACATGATGAAAAAAGGCTTTCAAACTGGGGTAATGCTGGAAGTATGCGATTACATAAAATGAATACATTTATTCAGTGTCTATTATTGGAGTGGAAAATGAAGAGGGTGGAAATAGGAAAGGCAAATCTCTGTGGGCCAAATTAGTTCCCTGTTAAAAGCAAACAGGCACACATTACAACAGGTGGGAATATGTTCTGGGGAAAAAAATAACTATCCAACATGCTGTCTGTTCCTACTCTTGATCAGTTTAAACTCCCTTGCTCTAGATCTCCAGACTCTTAAACTTGATAAACTTTCAATTGGCATATTACTTTTTTTATACATTGTACACCTCTATCAGGTCGCACACAGCTCTCCCTTGCTGAAAAGTAACTAGGCCAAAGTCCTTGAGTGATCTGAGTAGCTTTTAAGCTAATAATTGTTTTTGTGTGTATGTGTGAGAGAGGAAGGCTGTATCTTATGAAAATGGTGTCCTTTGATTCATGCTGAAAGTTCTATTGGTTTCAGCTATAGGTCTCTGTATTAGTCATATTCATTTAGTATCTCTGCATAATAACACCTAGATCTTTTCCTTCACTCATGACTCCCTGCAAGTAAAGCTTGTACTTTACAATGGTACCAACATGCTTGACAGTGCATTTATCTAAATTAAATGAAATTTGCAATTGTGGTTCCCACCCCCCCCCCCCCCCACAGCACATGTGGTTGCACCCCTCAACTATGTTGAGTGTACCACAAGTAACATGCCTCCAGGTATTTTGGATGGACAATCCAGCATTTCAAGTTCCTACTGAAAAAGAGCTGTGAGGTAACCCAGTGCAAGGCACCTTAGAACATAGAACACCAGAGCACAGTACGGGCCCTTTGGCCCGCAATGTTGTGCTGACATTTTATCCTGCTCTAAGATATATCTAACCCTTCCTTCCCATATAGCCCCCTATTTTTCTATCATTCATGTGTCTACCTAAGAGTCTCTTAAATGTCCCTAATGTATCTGCCCCCACAATCTCTGCCAGCAGTGTGTTCCATGCACCCACCACTCTCTGTGTAAAAAAAAAAATAAAACACTTCCCTCTGATATCCCCCTTATACCTTCCTCCAATCACCTTAAAATTATG
>JARFYF010000056.1:3055289-3076952 GCA_030265395.1 Rhina ancylostomus
AAAACTAAAGAAGTAATCCTTATCATGAATAAGCAATAAAAGTTGGTATTTAGCTGCTAAGTACATCTTATCTAGACATCTGTAAATTTGATTAGGATAAGGTCCTGACCATGTGCCAGCCTTTCTCATTTTATTCCATATTAATGAGATTATCCAAAACTGCTGTTCATATTTTAATGGGCATTGATCCCTTCAATTATAACTGATGTACATTGCCTTCTGATTAAGCAAAATTTTATTCTGAAATTCTTGCCCTTATTTTCAATGTTACTACTTCCTGTGTCTATAACTTTGGCCTTGTAACCCTCCCTCTAAGCTATCTGCAGCTTTCCAGTTCTGGCTTTTTGAGCATTCCCATGAATTAATCTATTATTGGCAGCCTTTCAACTGCCAAAGCCCCAAAACTCTAGAATACTGAATCTCTAAAGTTCTCTACCTTTCTACCTTACTTTCCCCCTCTTAGGAACATGCTGAACAGTACAGCACAGGAACAGGCCCTTCAGCCTATGATGTCTATGCCGACTATGATGTCAATTCAAACGAATTCCATCTGCCTGCATGTGATCTATATCTGGCCATTCCCTGCATGTGCCTTTTGTAAATGCCTATTAAACATTGCTATCACTATCTGCTTACCTCCCCTGGCAGTGCCATTAAACCTTACCCCTCTTACCTTGAACTGGTATTTGACTTATCTACCTTATCTATGCCTCATAGTTTTGTATATTCCTGTCAGGTTGCAGTCTCCAACATTCCAGAGAAAACAATCCAAGTTTGTGAACCTCTCCTTGTTGATGATGCTCTCTACTCCAGGCAACATCCTGGTGAACCTCTTCTGCGCCAGCTTAAAAGCCTCCACATCCTTCCTGCATGCAATAATTAAAGGAGGATCTTGTCTCTTTGACTAAACTTATAGTCAATTGTTCTAATGTATGCTATCATGGCTCAGCATCAGTTTTGTTTGCAAAAGCTCCTGGGAAGCACCTTGAGGCATCTTGCTGTGTTAAAGGCACACTTAGGAGTTGTTGTTTCTTTCACTTTTTGAATTGTATCAAATTGAACAGTAACCAGGTGAACCCAGGATACAGGAATTCTATTCACATTTATGTATTAGTTTGAGTGTTATCCCCCTTTCTCAAAAGTAGTGTGCTGTTACAGTTATCAACATGGTCTTTACCCAGCTTACACCCATTCATTCACTTTAGGGGATCTACATTCAGCCCTGTTGCTTATTCAATTCATTACAGCTTAACAGTAATATACAAATGCATAATTCTGTCAACCAAATTTTTTGGCAACAACATTCATGCATTGTTCTTGCTGTTTTTTTTGATGTGTTGGATAATTTCCAATACTGTTTCGTGTGTATTACTAAAAATTACTTTTTCATCTTGCCAAATTTTTTGATATTTGTAAATGTTTTGACTGCAACTAGGTCCCAGACCAGCAGACTGTGAACCTGAGTAACTTGGCTGAAAATAAACATTACGAGGTTGCAAAGAAGTGTGTGGAGGAGCTGGCACTCTACTTGAAACCTCTTAGTGGAGGAAAGGGTAGGTAGTGTTAAGATTTGTGCTAGTATTTGTAATAAGTAACATTTCTTCTCTAGCTTGCAATTTGTATCTTCAGGTGGCAGGAAAACTCATTTAATTTTCTTTTTTTAAAAAAAAAGCGAAATATATTTGAAATCCATTAAAAACTGGTATTAATCAAGCTTGTGTCTTATCAAAATCAGGAAAAATTAGAAATGAAAACATTTAAAGATGCCGAGAAAAGGGAGGGGAGAGGGTGGAAGGCAAAAGGGATTGTGGCAAAAGTGATAATCACGCACGAGGGTGCTTCTGAGACTATAATGATTAGGTCAGTGAAGTATTAATGGTGGAAGCAGAATATTTATCAGAAATTTACTAAAGGAAAATATTTCAAATCTGAAACTGTTGAATGATATATAATCTGAAAGGCTATGATGCGCTTACTCAAAAATGAGGTACTGTTCCTCAAGCATCAGAATAGATTAGGAGACAAAATACAGAAGGGTTAGAAAGGGATGTAGAATTAAAATGACAGAAGTGGAAGTTCAAGTTTACAGATTGAATGAAGGTGTTTCACATGATCACCCAATGTACGTTTAGTTATCCCATTGTAAAGGAGACCATATTGTGAGTAATGTATCTAGTATACTGAATTAACAGAAGTAAATTGCTGCTACTGCTTCACCTGAAAAGTGTGCTTGGAATCTTGAATGGTGAAAGAGGGCACATGTGGATATGTGAGAAAGGAAGTAAATTTTTGTGGAGATGAAGGAATAGACAAGAGTGTCATGAAGGGAAGTGTCTTTGGAATGCAGAAAAATGAGAAATTTGGAAAACAATCGGCACATTCATTTATTTAGTGCATTCATTGACATGAACACAAAATCAATTTGTAGATGTGTAATCACAATGCCAGTTTTCTCAAAGTGACAGCATGCAATTTAAAAGGTTTTAAAATCCTTTTAATCATTGTTCAATTTAGTGCTATTAGATAAAACAATTAAACTTGTGGTTCTAACTCAATCGCCCTTTTTTTTTTCATTGGTCCCTCCTTTAGTGTCTCTGGCCAGTTCATTGAAGTCTTTTTTTTGCAGCCTACAAGCTTGTTCCTCACTGTTTACCTCACTACCAGTTTTGGTATAATCTACAAATTTCTAAATCAAGTCCAAACCATGGACCTGTACAATAATATGGTACTAAGAACTATGGAACCCAACTGCATTTACAGCCTAAAACTTGGACTGTTATTCTTAGTTGTGTTGCTACTGAGCCAATTTTGAATCCATCTGGTCACCTTTCTTTCAATTTTGTGTCATTTTACTTTTCTGATTGGTGTGTCATATGGGACATTGTCAGACACCTTGTTTAAATCCACACAGACTATATCAAAATCATAAACTGCATTAGCTCACCCCATTGTCATTTTTTTTTAATTCAATCGCTTTAATCTGTTGTGACCATCCCTATACAGCATGGAAACAAGCCCTTTTGGCCCAATTCGTCCCAGCCAACTAAGTTGCCTACCTGAGTGAGACCCATTTGGCCCTTATTGCTCTAAACTTTTCTTATCCTCCCCTGGAGATGAGGGGGTTAGCCTATGAGGAGAGAGTAAGTTGTCTGGGACAATACTCACTGGAATTCAGAAGAGTTGGTGTGGATCTTATAGAAACATATAAAATTATGAAAGGGATAGATAAGATAGAGGCAGGAAGTTGTTTTCACTGGTAGGTGAGACTAGAACTAGGGGACAGCCTTAAGATTCAGGGGAGTAGACTTAGGACCGACGAGGAGAAACTGCTTGTCCCAGAGAGTAGTGAATCTGGAATTCTCTCCCCAGGAAAGCAGTGGAGACTACCTCATTAAATATATTTAAAACACAGATTTCTTCATTGTAGGGGAATTAAGGGTTATGGGGAAACGGCAGATAGGTGGATCTGAGTCCACAGACAGATAAGCCATGATCTTATTGAATGGTGGAGTAAGCTCGATGGGCCAGATGGCGGCCTCCTGCTACTATTTATTTTTTTATATATCCATATACCTGTCTAAATGCCTTTTAAACATTGTAACTGTCCAGCCACCCCGGCAGATCTTTCAGCATTCATACCATGGTCTGGGGAAAATGCTGCTCTTGTGTTTTTCCCCCCCCCCCCCCCTGTATATTTTTCCCTTCTCACTTTAGCTACATGCCCTCCAGTTTGAGAGCCCCATACCCTGGGGAAAAGATTGTGACCATTCACCTTATCTATGCCCTTCATGATTTTATATACATCCTGTAAGGTCACCCCATCAGCCTCATATGCTCCAGGGAAAAAAGCCCCAGCCTTTCCACTCTCTCCTTAAACTCAAGCCCTCCAGTCCCAGTAATATCCTTTGGAATCCGTTCTGCACTCTTTTCAGCTTAATGTCATTCTGCACCCAGCAACCAGAACTGCACACAGTACTCCAAGTGTGGCCTCACCAACATCTTGTACAGTTTTAACATGATGTCCCATCTCTTGTACTCAATGCTCTGTCCAATGAAGGCAAGTGTGCTAAAGGCTGCCTTTACCCACCCTGTCTACCTGTGTCAACACTTTCAGGTAGCTACCTACTTGTATGCCTAGGTTTTCTGTTCTACAACACGTTGCAGAGCCCTGCCATTTACTGTGCAAGTCCTGCCCTGGTTTAACTTACCAAGATGCAATACTTTGTACTCGTCCAAGTTAAATTTCATCTTCCATTCTTTGGCCCACCTTGTCAGTTGTGCTAGATCCTGTTGTAATCTTAAATAACCTTCTTCACTGTCCACTCTGCCACTAATTTGGTGTCCTCCTCAAACTTTCTCACCATGCCAACTACTTTCTCATCCAAATTGTTGATATAGATTGTCCCTGGTTAAACTTTTTTTTCTAAATATCTTTCATACTGTCCCTTTTGAATTGTTTTCTGTGGACCAGAGTTAGCTAAGCTATGTCCAAACATTTCATTAGTTTGGACTTGGCTCATATAATTTCCAGACAGTTTTTCTCTGACATCCTAACTGCTTTAGTTGGGCTCTGTAGGGTAACAAGATCTTCTGAATTGTAAATTTTGTTAGTCTGGGGTGAAGTTCAAAATAGCAAGGGGGATAAAATACAGCTGCTGGCAAAACCATGTCCCGGGGCTTAACCATAGAACAGTACAGCACTATACAGGCCCTCCAGCCCAGCAGGTTGTGCCGACCTTTAAACCTCGCCTAAGACTATCTAACCCCTTTCTCCCACATATCCCTCTATTTTAAATTCCTTCATATGCTTATCTAACAATCTCTTGAATTTGACCAATGTACCTGCCTCCATCACCACCCCAGGCAGCACATTCCATGCCCCAGCCACTCTCTGGGTTTAAAAAAAACTCCCTCTGATATCTCCCTTGAACTTCCCATCCATTACCTTAAAGCCATGCCCTCTTATATTGAGCATTGGTGCCCTAGGAAAGAGGCACTGGCTCTCTATCAATTCCTCTTAATATTTTGTATACCTCTATCATGTCTCCCCTCATCATCCTCCTCTCCAAAGAGTAAAGCCCTCACTCCCTTAGTCTTTCCTCATAATCCATACTCTCCAAACCAGGCAGCATCCTGGTAAATCTCTTCTGTACCCTTTCCAATGCTTCCACATCCTTCCTATAATGAGGCAACCAGAACTGGACACAGTAGTCCAAGTGTGGTCTAACCAGAGTTTTGTTAAGCTGTATCATTACCTCATGGCTCTTAAACCAAGTATCAAAGCTGTCAAAAATTAAACGTCGATAACATTCAAAGTTAATGGCTTAGAAACCATAAAAGGGAAATCAATTTTTGTTTAAACATCTATGATACTGAAACCTAACTTGTGTTTCATTTAATCAACAAATATCGCTGACCCTAAACTATTTCACTGCATTGAAATGAATGGGGAAGTAGTTCAGTTGGATTTTCAATAAGTATTGGAGAGATGTATCAACTTACTTCCTTGGTGGACTTCATGAGGAGTCCTTCATCTGAGTGCAATTCCAATCAATTGCTTACAGTAGTTTTGCAATTTTGGGATTTTCTTCTTTTGAAAAATCTCAAAGTTGCAAGCTGCCAACAATTCCCAGTAACAGTTAAAGACAATTTCCCTGCAAAACCTGGGGTAATAATTTGCTTGGTATTAAGGTGATTGGCATTAATTAACTGTGCTTTAAACAAGGACACCACTTGGCAATCCTCCAGTCTTTTGGCATCATGCATGTAGACAAAAGAGAATTGGAAAATGGCCAGTGCCTTTACTATTTCCTTCCTTGCTTCTAAGGGCCTGGGAATTTTGGAATGTTACTGCCTTTTATTTCAAATGGGGATGTTCACTGATTAATATGCCATTCAATTCGCAACACCTTAGAAGTTGAAGCAGATGATGTCTGCAGACAGCAAGACCTACACAATATTTGGGCACGGTCTAATAAATGGAAAGTAAGAATCGTGCCATTCAAATACCAGGCAGTGACTATCTCTAAAAGAATCTAATCACACATTCTTAACCTTTTAATGGCATTACCATTTCCAAGATCCCACCATCCTGTTTCTAGGGTGGTTGTCATTGACCAGAAACTCAACTGGACCAGCAACATAAATAATGTGATTAACAGAGCAGATTAGATACTGGATGTTCTGCTGCAAGTGACACATCATAAAGCCTCTCTACCTTCTATAAGATGCACCAAGAGCATGATGGAAAATTTTACAATTGCTGGATGAGTGCAACACCAACAACACTGAAGAAACTCAGCACCACTCAGTGGAAAACAGTCTGGTTGGCACCCCATCTACTTTGCATTAATTTCCACCACTACTGGCACATCTTGGCTGCAGTGTGTCATTCTACATTGTACTGCTGTTACTTGTCTAGGTGACACTAACAAAACTTCCCAATCCAGCAATCTGTACTGCCAAGAAGGATCTGTACTGCCAAGCAGGCACATGGGAATGTTGCCACCTGCATGTTCTTCAAATTACTCCCCATCCTGACTTGATAATGTATCATTATTCCTTCATTGATGGATCTAAATCCACTACATAACAGATAATGAAAGTACCTTCTATCAGAATTGCAGTGATTCAAGGTCCCTCGCCTTCTCAAAGGCATTTAGAGTGAGCAGTAACTGCTGGCCTTTATAGTGATGCCCACATTCTGAAGAAAAGTAATAATGAAGCTGGAAATCTATTAAACACAGATTTCCAATTTTGCCATGGGTTCACCTACAGAATAACATCACTTTTTGATATTCCCCTTCTAGTTAAAATTATTTTACATATGACAAATAAAACTTTTCAATAGCTTTTTGCAGACCAGGTCATTTTAAGTAATTTTATTTTAGATAAAATAAATTATTTTAGATAAAATCTTCAGATATTTTATGAAAATAATATTATTTTGCCCCAATTTTTGTTGTAAAAATTTGAATTGTACTTCTAGCAAAACAAATGGTTATCTGTGCCATCTCACACTGATTTCAGTGGAAATCCTTGCCTTTGTCTCTGTAAACACGATTAGACTTTGTAATTGCCACTTCAATTTCATAATTTATCTATTTGTTATAGATTTGATATCAGAAATTCCTTAAATTTTGACAATTGAATTGTTTTCTGAATTGTGTGATATTCCATTACAGTAGAGACTCTGCATGAGCTTTAATGCTTTTGTTAACCGCTTTGTAACTTTGCTCTGTTCAGGTGTTGCAAGTCTAAATCAGAGTGCATTGAGCAGACCAATGCAGCGAAAACTGGTTACCTTGGTTAACTGTCAGTTGGTAGAGGAGGAAGGACGTGTGCGAGCAATGCGAGCAGCAAGATCACTTGGGGAACGAACGGTTACTGAACTCATTCTGCAGCATCAGAATCCCCAGCAGTTATCAGCCAATTTGTGGGCTGCAGTCCGGGCCAGAGGTTGCCAGTTTTTGGGACCAGGTAAGAAATCAGATAAAAATAATCCTCATGGTGATTGTGGTTTCAGTGAGTGTTTAAAACACAACCATTATAGAGTCATAAAATTGCACAGCACAGAAAAGGGCCACCACATCCAGGCCATCCTTTTTGCCCATCTGCACTGATCCTATTTGCTGTCATTATGTCATTATCCTACTAAGCCTTGCCTATTTAAGTGGCTGTCTAAATATCTCTTAAACGTAAGTGATGGTATCTGACTTCACCACCACCTCTGGCATAGAGTTCCAGACATAAACAACTTTGCCCTCAAATCCCTTTTTAAAATCCCCTTTAAAACTCCTTTCTCTCACCTTTTAAACCTGTGCCCTCTTGGTTTTGATAACCCTTTGTTCAAAATCTGTTATTGTATTCTTTTTGGAGAATGTCCTGTTCCTGTACTGTGTTCTATATCACATGCAGGCAGAAGGGATTGGTTTAATTTGGCATCATGCTCAGCACAGACATCATGGGCTGAAGGGCCTATTCCTTTGCTGTACTATGTTCTAACTGAAAATAAGTGTGTCAGTTCTGGTTTACTTGAATTCATGCTGAGGTTCCAATCCAGAAACAGCTCAAATTTTGACTGGGACTTCTTAAAAATTTCTTCTGTTTTTCTCTCTTTTAAAATACCCAATAATTAAAGCTAAGGGATTGAAAAAGTGTGCTTTAAATAGTCTATTTCTGCTTCAGAGAAGTTTTGGGCGTAATTAATAATTAGCACGTCAATAATGGCTAATCCAACTTGATTAAATAAGACTCCAAAACAGGTTCCTTGTTTCACTTTAAAACCATTTTAAATTTGTTATGTTTACTTGTTTAAAATGCAAATACAGTAATTTTCACACCTTTCTAAGCCTGTTCAGTGGTGAATCAATCAGCAATTTGCCAATTTTTGTGAATCCAGTGGCAGGGTATTGCATTTTGAATGGCACCTTTCAAGATTTTCTCCTTTTTAAATCGTCACATGCAGTCTCCTTAAAATAGTCACATGCAGTTAACTAAGTTTTTTTTTGTACTGGATTGGTAGTATTTCTGAAGACTGTGTGCTATTTCTGGGGGTCGGGGGGGAGGTATTCCATTTGGTCTTTTCAGTTGATGGACTATTCCTTTTCTATTAGTGTTTATGATGGAGTGTAAAATATATAAGAAAAGGAGTAAGCCATCTGAACAAAAATAATGAGTGCATTTTCCATTCCTTCATCAGCTATGCAGGAAGAAGCTCTTAAACTGGTCTTGCTTGCATTGGAAGATGGGTCAGCACTCTCTAGGAAAGTGCTGGTTCTCTTTGTCGTTCAGAGACTTGAACCACGATTTCCTCAGGCATCCAAAACTAGTATTGGTCACGTCGTACAACTCTTGTACCGTGCTTCATGTTTCAAGGTACTGCATTCAGGTTTACAAGATAGTCTGTTCACCTTCTGTAACTTAAATTTTAGAAAAATTAACTGTTTTATTTTAAGTAAAAGTCTGTAATTTGTATGTTAGCAACATTTTAACGCATCAAAAGAAACTTCACTTGCAGGAAGAAGTTCTTAAAATAATAGCTAAGCTGCAGACAAGATAGCATTACCTTTCCACAATTATGTCTGACTTTTCAATTATGTTTTAGAGGGGAGGAGGAGGTGGAGTAACAGCTTCACCTGACTTGCCACTCTTTTTAAAAAAACACAATATACAGTGTTGTCTTGTGATTCCTGTTGAGAAGCAGTTATCCCTCTTTTAGCTCTTTGGCGAGGACCAGGAGTGACACTTGGCACTGGTGCCTTGGAGGGTGAGGTCTGCTCTCCCTTGCACTTGCCTGTTTAACTGATCCAGCCCAGGGAACAGATCCCATCTACCCACAAGTGTCCTTCGCCCATGGGACAGGTAATTCCACAAAACCCTCTACAGGCAGTCCATGAGCCCATTATTTGTCCTGCTCTGTGATGGTTGCTGACCCGGGTCTCTGGACATTGATCCACCACCTGGTCCCTCCTTGTGCTGCTGCTGCTGTCTTTCTGCCATTTAGAGCAGAGAGAATCGGTGTGTGACAGAATGCACTGATGGCCTGAGTCAATTGTGGCCTAATTTTGTGGAATCTACAATGGCCTCAAAATCACAATTTAATCATAGCTTTCTGTATCAAATGCATCTGTTTTTTTTAAACAATGCACTGCCAGTTTGGCTGAATGAAATGAGACAATATTGAGTAAATGGCACTGTTTTAAAGGGTGTGTACATATATACGTCTTTGAAGGCAGCAGGCTCTGCTGAGAAAGCTAATGGGATCCTGGATTTCAAGGGTATAGTGTACAATGAGAGGAAGATTATCTTGAACCATTTTTAAAGCACCATTAAACCACAAGTGGAATATTTCATCCAGTGCTCGTCACCACACTATAGAAAAGATGTCTTGGAGCTTAACAGAGCAGAAAAGCCTTCAAGAATATAGAAAATGTAGAGATGAAATTCAGTGGGATGTTAGGAAACCAAAGAGCATGACAAAATACTTACAAAGAAAATCCAAAGATTTTTCATTTTAAAAATAAAGAGCAAGAGGCTAATGGAGGAAAGAGCAGGGCCTGTTTGGGACAAAAATATAATGGCTGTGGAGATGGAGTTTGTGGGTAAGGTTCTTGATATTTAGTAGCTATCTTCACAAATGAAGGAGATGTAGAGACTGTAGTTAAGAAGGAAGAGTGTGAAATAATGGATAAGATAAACATGGTATAACATTAAGGGGTTTTGAATGTTTTGAAAGTTGCTAAAGCAACAGGCATGGATGAAACATGGGCAGTTTAATAAAAAAGCTAGGAAAAGACTCTGACCATCATTTGTCATCCCTCCCTGGCTGCAGGATTGGTGCCAGATGAAGTGATTAAAAACCAAGTTAGGCCAGTAAATTTCACTTTGGCACAGGGCAGATTTTTGGATTTTTTTCTGAGGGACTGTATAAACCTTCATTTAGAAAGGCGCAGAATAATCAGCATGATGTAGATTTGTTAAAGGAAAATCATACTTGACTAGAACTTGTTTTTGAGGCAATTACAAGATGTGTTAATGAGGGCAATGCATTTGATGTATTCTACATGACCAATTTTGTGTTAGCCACTATATTTAAATCTAAACAGAATGTAAAATATAAAAAGCAAAGAATTAAGGAATCAGACCTGTGGAATCCCACTAGTTATAGTCTTCCACTCGCAAATTTGCCCATCAATCTTTCCTGGCGATGATCTAATTTACCTTGGATTCCATGGATTTTATTTTTTTCAACCAGCATGTTATATCAAACCTCTCCATCTTTCCTCAAGGGAAAATAAATGCTTTGCAAGTACCTAAAGTCAAAGGTCCAGCAGAAACCTGGGACCTTATGAATAGATGGTGGGTGAAGAGAGTGCAGGAAGTTTAGCAAGCTGCCGTGACATGCATGTATTCTTGAGTGCTATGAAAGCCATTTGTACTCCCGACACCCAAGGTTCTATTCCACTAAGCTCTTAAGAACTTTCATCACTGAAATATTTGATTTCTGTACAAGCCAGTATGAATTCTGGTAACTAATTACTTAAATATTGTTGACTTCACCAGGTGGGTGGAATTTATTGGAGTAATTAGTGAAAAATCACCTGATGTGCATATTGCTGCTTTCATGTCTTCTCAGATGAATTTATTTTTCATTCTCTTAGGCCCTGATAACAAATTTGACTATGGGATTATTTTTCCTTGTTTGCTTTTAAATAAATTAGTACAAATTCTGGTGGATAAAAATGGATTAATTTGAAAAGGGCACTAACTAATTTAGTACAAATGGAAACTTGTAACCTACTTCAAGACCAATATATTCATCGTGAGGTGCGTTACCCAGAACAGGATGTGGTATTCCAGATAGGATCTAACGAGTGATAATTTGAACAAATGAAACTCCTGCAATTTGATAATAGCTAAGATCCATTTTTAGTAATGTTGAGCAGGGGATAAAGTGGCTGGACATCAGCCCAAGAGAGCAAATGTGCTTTGGTTTAACATCTCATCTCGAGCAACAGTATTTCTAGTGGTGTCACCACTGCACAGTCATTGTGACTTTTGTGTGTAAATCTCCAATGAGACTTGACCGCAGAATGTTATGAATCTGAGACCAGTGTTAGCAACTGAGCCTGGGTGTATGTCTAGAATTGTGATGAAAGGACAATTAAGCTTGCGTACTCCTAATAATGGAGAAAGCAATATTCCATTACCCTTTTAAATTTGTTCATTAGCACTAAAGAGCATTACCTTCTCTCTTTAGAGCCCTTCATCTGTCATCTGCAATTTCAAGTTGCCTGTCATTTAGAAAATAATTAGGTCTATCTTTCTTGGGTTCAAATGGATGACCTTGCATTTTCCCATATTGAACTGTCTGCCACATGGACAATGTGTACGTGGATAGGCATGATTCATTGTGGATTGTTTCTCTCTAGGTTACAAAAAGGGATGAAGATTCTTCTCTGATGCAACTGAAAGAAGAGTTTCGTACTTATGAAGCTTTGCGCAGGGAGCATGATGCACAGATTGTTCATATCGCCATGGAGGCAGGACTTCGAATTTCCCCTGAACAATGGTCTTCCCTTTTGTATGGAGACTTGGCACATAAATCACACATGCAGTCTATCATTGATAAGGTGAGTTGTAGAAGATGTGGCTAATACTAGGTTTCACCAGGGAAACTTGAGAAGAATCTAAAATATCTTGTGCTCAGTCCACAGCAAACCTAAGTGGCATGGTGGCACAGCAATTACTGCTGCTGCCTCATAGTTCCAGGAACCCAGATTCAATTCTGACCTTGGTTGTTGCCATTCTCCCCATGTCTGCATGAGTTGCTTCTGGTGTTTTGGTTTCCTCCCATAGGCTGCTCAAGTTTCCCGCCAATATTGATGAAAATGGAGTAGACCATGGGATGTAGGAGAGAGATATCCTTTTGTGGTGCTGGAAGAGGTGTGGGAGAGGGTGTATGAGGTAGATATTCAATAGAATCTCTATCCTGGTTCTGTAGTGGTGGAGAAGGGGCAAGATCAAAAGTGCAGGAAATGGAACATGGTTGAGTGTCTTGCCATCTGTAGGGGAAGTGACCTTTTGGTTGACATAGAAGGAAGGTGGTATAGTCAGAATACCAGATAAACTGGGAACAGAATAACTTCCTGGAAACTGGAAGTATAGTTGTGGGAGTGTTCGATCTAGCACATAGAGATGGAGATATTTGAGGAAGAAATGATTGAAGAGGAACATGCCCTCTCCTCGTTATTACCATCAGGGAAGAGGTACAGGATCCTGAAAACCCACACTCAACAATTTAGGAACAGCTTCTTCCCCTCCTCCATCAGATTTTTGAATGGTCCTTCAATACTACATTACTTGTTTTTTGCCCAATTTATTTTGTAATTTTATAGTAATTTTTGTCTTGCACTGTACTGCTGCTACAAAACAAACTTCACAACATACGAGTCAGTGATAATAAATTTGATTCTGATAGAGTTCATAATGGATCTTGTAAAGTATGTATTTTGGCAGCTATGGTGATGAAATTTTCCAATGCACAGCAAGAGCTGGAAATAACTGTTACAGTCCTCCATTTATCTGAAAAGGGAGAGGATCTGAAGAATGTTCCAAGAGTCCTGCTGAGAGAAGTGCACAGCTCAGACCCTAGAGGTTCCCATAACAAAACCTTCTGGAGAAAACGATAAGTGCCCAAAGCAGTTTATCCAAGTGAAGGGGAACTGGGCAACTTGCATTCAAGGAGGATCTGCCCTGGTGGGAGATGGTGCTCTAGATAAATTGAGTGAATTTGCTCAAAGGCATCGGAAGTGTTGTGGATATTGGTTTATTTAATTTTTAAAACGTTATTGGATTATAAAATGTGTTCAGCTCAGAAGTTGTTAGATAATTTTCCATCTTTATAAATAACACAATGTAAACACAGCAGATTTTGCAGCTTCTGTGTAACAGGAAACAAAAAATTGGAACCTTTAGCTTTGCTCCCACCTCAGATGCTGTCTGATCTGTTGAGTATTTCACTACGTTTTTTGTATTAATTGTTATCGGTAACTTGGCATTTTATATGGCAGTGAGCTGTATTTACAGATATCCCTAATCCCTTACTATATAATAACTGCTCTACAAATGTAGTACAACAGTAAATGTCCTAGTATTATTTTATAGCAAGGAGTCATTCTACTACCTTGGTTATCAGTGCATCAATCATTAGGTATTGGAATCATAGCATGACTTTAAGGTTTTTTGTCTTGATGCTCAGTATGAGCTAGTACATCATGGAGGGGTCAGATACTACTTTTGCATAGTGTTCAATGATAACTTATTCTTGCTATAATCTCTGTTTATGCTTAAATCAAATTACAATACTAAGTAATAATTTATTGTTGAGGTGTAAAAGCTGTCAAGTTGCTTCATGAGTGTTAGCCAACAAAACTTTAATGCAAGTATTAGGGAGGACATTGCGAGAGGCCCACTCCTAATTCGTGTTTGTATTGGCAACTGAGGTCACTGCTGCCAATACAAACATGAATTAGGTGCAGGAGCAGGCCCTTCAGTTCCTTGAACCTGTTCTGTCATTGACGAAGATAATAGCTGATCTGGTCACAACTTTAACTCTACTTTTCTATCACCTTTTCATACGCATCACCACCCTACACCATGCTTATCAAGTATCTAACTGTACAGAGACCCTGCTTCCACTGCCAAAGGGAAGCTTAAAAGATTTGAGACCCATTTGTCTTAAATGGGTGACCCCTTTATTTGTAAACAGTGACCCCCTCGTCCACATGCTCCCACAAGAGGAAATGTACCCTCCACATCCACCCAGTCAATACCTCTTGGGATCTGTGTATAAAATAAAGTCTTCCTCTCACTATTCTAAACTCCAGCAGGTACAAGCCTAGTCTATGCAGTCCTTCCTCATAAGAAGACCTTCCCTGTCCAGGTGTTAATATCATAATCTCCTGAACTGCTTCCAGAACATTAACATCCTTAAGAAACTAATACTGTAGTCGGTACTCTTGATGTGGTCTTATTAATGCCCTCCGTGACAAACATAACCTTCCTAGTTTTGTATTCAATTCTCCTAACAATAAACAATAACATTTCCTTGGCTTTTCTAATTGCTGTTCCTGCAAGCTAGCCTTTTACAAATCACAAGGACACCCACTTCAAGTTTTTCAATTTCTCAATTTTGATAATATGCTGGGGTTTTTGTTTTCCACTTGTCTGCCAAAGCAGACCAAGGTGGACTGATTTTAATATTGTGTGAATGCTCAAGGTAAAGTGGAGTTTGCTCATCTTCATCACAATCATTGAGCAACTTGTTAGTGGTTGTAAGGAGTTCTGGTGTAGACTCTTACTGCTTTGCTAGGTGACAAAACAAATATAATATCAGAATTCCCTTTCATAGTTTGATGGTAACAGCTAAGCTGCAGCACAGTTTCCTGTAGATCTTTGGCACAACAAATTATAACAATATTTTCTTACCTTGTTTTCTCTTTTGTCTGCAGCTCCAATCTCCAGAATCTTTTGCAAAGAGTGTGCAGGAATTGACTATTGTCCTGCAGCGGACAACGGATCCAGCTAATCTGAACAGGCTACGATCTCATCTTGAACTCTTAGCTAATATAGATCCAAACCCAGGTAAATATATACCTTGATATTCCTAAACTAAATAGTCATAACTGGGAATACTCCTGAGTTTTTGATATGCTTTATGGAAATACATTAATTTTTGATATAACTAACTAAATTCAATCCCAATGACACTAGGCCTATTGCTTGAAAGTATCTGCTCTTTTATTTCAAAACAGTATTTTAGATTCCATGATGTCACTTGGTAAATAAATGTGTTTCTTACCAGAACAGGGCCACATTTTTATTAAGAATTAAACTTTCAGAACATAGTTCTTTCAGCAGAATGGGAATTGTGTATTTGGAGAAAATGCCTTTATGGTATGGCTGGGCTTTATAGTCCAAGGAGGTTCTGTTGGAAATGTATACACTAATATCAAGCAGATCTATACAATAGTTCCACACTGAATTATCAAAAATTGTGGACACCCTGGACAGCTAGACATATTTGGTCGACTGGCAGCTTGGACTGTTAGAGCATAGAAACAGGATAGGCCATTTGACCCTTCATGTCTGTCTGTTCCACCATTCAATAAGATCTTGACTGATCTTTTATCTCTGCCACATTGCTGCACTAACCAGTATATCTTGATATCCTTATTTCAAAATGGTCTTTAATCTTTGGTGAACACGTCCCAACAACCCTCTTGGGTGGAGAATTCTAAAATTTCCCCCTTCTCTGGGGTGAATAAATTTTTTGGGCCAGGCTAGATCTTTATTCCTTGGGATATAGGAGAATGAGGGGATGACCTGATAGAAGTGTTTAAAATTATGAAAGGCATAGATAAAGTGGATGGTAACAGTCTTTTCCCCAAGGTAGGGCAGTCCAAAACTAGGGGGCAGAGGTTTAGGGTGAGAGGGGAAAGATTTCAAAGGGGATCTGAAGAAGCAACTTTTTCACACAGTGGGTGGTGAGTGTATGGAATGAGCTGGCTGAGGAAGTGGTTGAAGCAGGTACAACAGTATCATTTAAGAAGCATGTGGAGGGGCACAGCTTGGAGGGATATGGGCTGAATACAGGAAATTAGGACAGGTTGGGTGGGTGGTGTGGACTGGTTGGGCTAAAGGGCCTGTATCCGTTCTATATTGCTCTGTGACTCTATCTGTCCTAAGTGGTAGACCCTTTCATTTGAAACTTGACCCCTGGTTCTAAATACCTCAGCCAGGGAAAGCATCAACTCCATATCTACCCTGTCAAGTCCCACAAGAACTCTGTATGTTTGAATGCAGTCACCACTCATTCTCCTAAATTCAATTAAGTGGAGAGATCATGCAGATTGGGCCTCCTTATATGACAAATCTGCCATCTTAGAAATAAATCCAATGAACCTTCATTGCATCTCGTATATCTTACTTGTACACAATGTTCCAGTTGATGTCTCACCAAGACCCAATATAATTGGATCAAGGCATCTAGATTTTTGTATTCAAACCCTTTCAAAGGCCACTGTACAGTTTGATTTCCTAATTGCTTATTGTACCTGGATTTTAACTTTAAGTACAAGGATAACCAGGTCCCTCTTAAAGCCAACACTTAAAATTTTTCATTGTTTTTTTTCAAAAAAATTAGTCTCTATCAAAGTGTGAATAAATTTCTACATTCTGAAGAGGCTGAGGTGAAAGGGAGTGAAACAATGAAAAAGTGAAGGGAGAACTACTTTTTCGCAAGTTGTAAAATGTCAAATAAATCTGAAGCAACAAGCCTCAGCTTTTCAATGTAACATTTTGATTTAGAAGTAAGAGGTGAAAAATACTATTTGTCTTTCTCTTAAGATGCTGCAGCTCCAACATGGGAACAACTAGAAAATTCAATGGTAGCTGTAAAGACTGTTGTCCATGGGCTTGTGGATTTCATCCAGAACTTCAGTAAAAAAGGTCATGAAGCACCACAAGTAAGCCTTTTTTTATTAATGTAGTCTTGTTTCAAAAGAATCAAAATATTGTCAATAGAATTTGAGCCAGCTGATGTTCTGAAAAGAATTGGTTTAAAACCAGTTTAGAAATGTGCAAAATTATCTTTTGCCTTCAAACTGAATTTCAGAGGAAAATTTAAAATGTGATTTGTCACATTGTTTGAGGTTCTTTTGTATTGGAAAATAAACTTATGGCAACTTGTAGCTTTCTTGTAAATTGCATCACTCTTAAGAAATAGTTTTCCATTAATTTACAGCAAATATTTCAAAGTATAATTGTTAATCAGTATTGATCTAAAACAATTGCTGTTGGATTAAAGTTATAACAAAAGCCATGAAACTAGTGTTTATTTGTTGTTTTCAGCCGCAGCCAAACAGCAAATATAAAACCAGCATGTGCCGAGATCTTCGACAACAAGGAGGTTGTCCTCGTGGTGCCAATTGTACCTTTGCTCACTCACAAGAGGAGTTGGAAAAGTATGTATTTTTAATTATACATTAATTATAGTAGAAAGATGTCCTTGGAATCCTGTCTTTCCCCTTTCAAATTCAGTGAAAACATGTTCATTAGTGGGGAGAAACATTGGCACTGAGAAATATAATGTTGGACTTTTGGGTGCTGTTATGTTAATTACAGGTTAAATGTATCTTGGCTGGGTGGATTGTTGAGCTCCTATAACTACATCGTAATAGTGCACTTTCTTTTGAGGTGTACAGTCTATATTGCATTGTGGGTATTTCCAATCTTGTCATCTGAGAGAACCTAGGAATTTTTTAAAATTGCTGTCACAGTGAAGGTTTTAAGCCACAATCTGGGCTGAACTTGAGAAACGAAAGGGCATAAAGATTCTTTATGTAATTCTCTTTTTGGAAAATCTTTCTTAAACTATTAAAATCAGTAGTAACAGCAAGAATCTTGTTAAGTGTTTCCGTCATGATGTGGTTATTTTGAGGTTGAGGGAAATCTTTCTGCCAAATCAAAAACCAGCAAAAGCTGTAAATTCTGTAAGTGTCAGCATGTGTGGAGAGATAATAAACAGAGCCAACAGCAGCAGTTTTAATGTCAGTCTAAAGATAGATTTGTCGGTGAAGATGGATGTCTTTGTGGCTTCAACATTTCAGGGTAATATAATAACAACTTTGCATTTGTACATCTTTTAATGAAGTAAAACAAGAGAGCTTTTCATCTAATTGAGCAAAAACTGGCACTCTTTTAAAGGGGGCATTAAGATGTTCCTTGAAATCTCTTGGACCACAAGTGCAGATTCTTAAGGGGGAGATTCCAGAGCTTAGACACTAGACAGCTAAACCAATGGCCACCAATGGTAGGGTAGAACAGAAGAAATGGGAATTGTGCAATACGTTAGACATGGGGGTAAAATGCTGAATTTCCACTGATGGTATGATTGGAGGAGGTTTAAGATAAAGGACACAGCCATAGGGAGATTTGAACATGAAGATGATCATTTTGAAATAGCATTGTTGACCTGGGAGCAACTGTTTGTCAGAGACCAGAGTGATTTGACAGGTGAATGGATCTTAATACATGTTGTGACTCGGGCAGTCAGGTTTTCAATGAGTTCAAGTTTGGAAGTTGAAGTATTGCAAGCTGGTTAGAAATGCACAGGAAAATTATCATCTTTCTTTGTTCATAGTATATTGTTAGATTTGCTGTTATCTTTGGAATTATTTCAGAGTGTCGGACTTTTGCCCAGTGGTAGTGCATATGTTTAATCTGCAATATTCTTTTTGGGCCTTAAAACCTGTGCAAAAATGATCTTTATGATGATTTTTAATATATTGAATGCTTCGTAGGGGTGGAAAACTTAGTTGTATTCTTTATAATAGGTATCGGATGCGGAATAAGAAGATAAATGCTACAGTCAGGCCCTTCCCTCTATCACAAGCGCTTCAGAACAAAGTTGGAATTGCCAATATAGTCACAACATCTGCAGGAAATATAGCCTCTGTAACAGGATCCACTGAAACCACTGTGAAAATGGTACAGGCAACAAATGGGATAATTAGTCCAGAAAGTACTACACCACAACTAATACCACGATGTGCAGATACCTCTGCTTCTTTGGAGAATGCTAAGAAAATTGGACAAAACTGTCTGAGCACACCTGGATCACTATCTGGTTCACCAACAGAAAAGTAAGATGTCACTTTCCTTTTGTAAAATTTGAAATCCATACAACTTCCCCTTTGGATTAATGTTTAAAGTTACAAATTGGCACACATTGTGACGAGTGATACCTTTACACAGAGGTAAGTTGGCATCTAATTAAAATGTAAGCTAATTTAGAAGATTGTCACAATGATTTTTCAATTATTATCAGTGTTACTTTGTGCATGATTTGTAAAGAGAGAGTGATTCTGATGTGCTATTTAAATGTTATCAGTACATTTGATTGGGGTTCAGAGACCTGGGTTCAATGCTGACCTTGGGTGCTGACTGTGTGAAGTTTGTGTGTTCTCTCTGTGACTATATGGGTTTCTTCTAGATGCTCTTGTTTCCTCCCACATCCAAAAGATCTGCTGGTTGGTAGGTTAGTTGGCTATTGTTAATTGCCCCTAGTGTATAGTAAGGTATAAAATCTGTGAAGAGTTGATGTGAATGTAGGGGAAAATGAAATGGGATTAGTCTAAAAATGGGAACTTTATTTTGAGTAGACCAATACTTAAATTGCAGACCAAGCCATAACATTTTTTAATGTGCTGAAAAGTTATTACAGTCTACAATAATTTTGCGATTAAATCATACAGCAGCATTCGAGAGGAAGTGTAGTTTAATGCTTCAGTGTGTACTTAAATCAAAAATTTTATTTCTAATAGTCTTTCATGAAGGCACTTACAAAAAAAATAAAATTAGCTTAAGAATAAACCATATAACTACCCAAAGGGACAGATGATATGGAATAAGTTGTTTTGTGAACACAGAATCTATTGCCAATTGAATTATTCAATCTGAGCAAATATAAGAGGTTTCGGTCCATTACTTTGTATATGTAACAAAGAAACTGGCCTATTTAAAATTGAATTCCCACAACTACTTTTATTTCAATTTTTTTTCTCTTTTTAAACATTGGAACCTGTAGATATATTTCTTGAATGGCTGAATTATAGTAAGCTTCAAACATGTACAGAATGGTTTAAAAATTCAAAGTTGTCTGAGAAGAACCTTCAATAGTGTTTAGTGTGTAAGGGCAGGATCTTGGCAATCAGCATGAATAGACATTTTTGTTACATCTGCTCTCATCTTTGAAAGACAGAAGAAAGATACTTCTACCAAAATATTTTTCCATGTAAACCCCTGCTGGGTATTGAGCAATTATCTCCTTGTTTTAAATTCCTCAATGAATAATACTTTGCGAAGGAAGCATTGTTTCTGAAGCTGCTAGTTAAAATTTCATTTTGCTATAAAAGACTTAACTTTGTTTTCCAGTAAAATTGGTTCACCTCCCAAGACTATACTCAACCAGGTGCTCCCTACTTCAGCTGTTATGTCATCACATATTGGACCAGATGCCACTTCCCTATCCTCTGCAAAATCTGTGTCAAGAGTGTCGGTGTACCCATCTCAGCAACCTGATTTGTATTATCAGGACCCCAGAGCAACTGTTTCCTATGAATTGCCTGCATACCAACAACCAGGGAAGCTAAACCAAAATTTATAGTTTTTCCATCCATAGGGATGGCTTGATGAATCTATGCTGTACCTAATGGCTGTTCACATAGATATAGTTCAGGGTGGCCTCTCTGAAGACCTGTAGAACAAGTCTCCACCAAATCTGTGATGGCTATTTAAAAGAAATCCAGTTATTCCTTTTATTCCCCTGCTGTTCCTCCAGTTTTTGTTTCAACAATATCCAGTTTCCTTGCTGAAACCTACCATTAAACCTGCATTTCTTCCATCAGGCAGTGCATTCCCAACTTTAACACGGTGCTTGAAAAGGAGCTCCAAAAATTTCTCTCTCCATTCTCATCTTTCAACATATTTCTATTAGATTGAATAATCCTATTTCTTGGTCTTAATCCTGATATGTGTAGAGCACAGGAAATGAGCTCTTCTACCCATTATGTCTGTGCTGACCCTGATGCCAAATTAAACTAATTAAACCATCTGCTTGCGCATGCTTTATATTCCTCCATTTCCTGCCTGTTCATGTATCTGTATAAATGCCTATTAAACATTACTATCGTATCTGCTTCTACCACTTCCCCTGGCAAGGAGTTACAGACAACTACCACTTTATTTTATAAGGAAAAAAAAGTCATAAATTTCCTTTTAAAATTCCCTGCCTCACCTTTTTAAAGCTATACACTCTGGTATTTGATATTTCTACCCTGGGGAAAAATGACTATCTACCCTTTGTATCCCTCTCATAATATACTTCTATCAGGTCACACCTCTGCCTCCAGTGCTCCAGAGAAAACAATCCAAGTTTGTATTGGTTTATTATTCTCACTTGTACCAAGGTACTGTGAAAAGTTTGCCTTACAAACCTATCGTACAGGATCATTACACAGTACAGTTACATTGAGTTAGTACAGAGTGCATTGATGTAGTACAGGTAAAACAATAACAGTACAGAGTAAAGTGTCACAG
>JARFYF010000056.1:3220026-3237715 GCA_030265395.1 Rhina ancylostomus
ATAGTTCCTTAATTTCTCTAGGCCATTTGGTTCTACTGTTTATCTTTACAGAAACAAAGTTTCTCAGTGTGGTTTCAGGGTCTTGCAAACTTTGCTGACCAAAGAACCTATTGTGCTGGTACTATCGCATCTCAAGGTTGTGGAGAACTAGCTAATGCATGGGGAAAACATTCGAAGCAAAGCACAGCCATTTTAAGCAGTCCCACCTTAGGGCAAAGCGCAACCATTTTTAAGTGACCTATAATTCATGTCTTAGGGCTCACAATCTATAATATACTAGCCTTTCTTTATGCCTTGTACAGATTCTCATCTTAAGGACCAATTTGATGACTGGAAATAGACTGAGAATCAAATTGTACACAGTCATTGTTACATTTTAACATGTTTAAATTAATAGTATTTTGAATCAAAAAAAATGATGTTCTTTTCAAATTAAGTCACTGATTAACTTTAAGAGCTGTCAGCCAACTAAATTCACAAGTAATACTTAAAGGCATTATGATAGAAATAGCCAGATTTAGTAACATCCATTGAAGGTGATTTGAGGTAATCCCAACAATGAATTGGAAATGTTAGTCTTCAACCACAGACAAACCGAGCTCCTGAGGTTGACATCGCGCTGCCATGCATATAGAATGTGCTGGAGGTCATGCCATTGCCGAGTTATCAGAGAATCTGCAGCCACTTCATTGAACAACTGAGCTGATTTGTATCTGGCTCCTCTGCTTCACACCAGCTATAGGTGGCACATCTAGCTGAATGGGGTCAGCAGTCTTCATTGAGAGATAAGTGAAGCTGAGTTTTAATTTACTTTTACCTCAATTTTAAAATATTAACTAAAAAAAAAGGTGATTTTTAACTTTAGCTCTTTGATTTTATTCTGAAAAATTGTATTTGAGCTGTTTCTAAACTAGTCTGGTAATCAACTGTTGGAGATGGTGGAAAAGTCCTTCAGAAAGTAGTAGGTCATGAAATCCATCTGCAGTGAGGCCTCAGTTGGTGCCCCTAAGGCCAAGCCACCAGTCGCAGACTGTTCTGCTGTTCAGGACAGCTACACCAGAGGTTGTTAAGGCACTTGGGGGTGTGACCATGGATACTCTGCAGGAGGTGAATGTGAGGCCAAGGCTGGGTTGAGTGTATTCCAGCCCATTAACTTTTAACAGTAGCATATATACAGAGTGCATACATGGCAATTGCACCTTGTTTTCAGGTTGCTCGGCATAGGGCTGGAACTTTCTGGGAACTGTTTAAGCTGCTTCAAACTACCAACATTTATCCCTGTAGATGTCAGGAATTTTGAGATTCCTAAGCAAATATGGAAGACCTGAACTTTGTTTTGTAAGGTTAATCTTTGAACTTAATCTTTGAACAAAAAAAATTGTAAATGTGCATATGGGATGTTAAGAAACATTCATAGTGGTTGGCAGATTTGAAACTTGGGCAGCAGTCAGTTCTTTTACCTGCTTATGGTGGTGCTTGTTCTGATCCAACAGTTGGCTGATATGTAGCACAAAATTGTCCAATGCAGATTGGCCAGTTCTGATCTGAGCAACTTCTGGAAGCAAGCTCATAATGGCAGATCCACAAAGGGTACCTCCATATTTATCATGGGTATTAGTGGTGGGAACAGGCAGCTTAGCAGTAGCAGGATATTGAAAATTGTGTACACACTTTGAAGTCAATATTGAATTTGACAACATAAAGTCGCTGCTCTTGAAAAAGTGAGAATGGTTTTGAGAGAGCATTAAGGTGATTTTTGTTCCCTTGAGACCATACCTGTTTTTATTAGAAAATCAATGCATTTTTTCCAAGTTTGGTAGTAAAATTTAATTTTTAAAGCAGTTCTTTAAGTAATTGTTTACTGAGGTTGGTCAGGATCTGTATAATGCAGTATATTGCTGTTTTGCAATGAATTCAAACTGTAGATCTTTTAAGATGGGTGCATAACAGGTCTATCAATGTGCATTTTCCTCAGCTAATATTGCCAAATATTGAGACTGCTATAATTACTTGTTTACCAATACATAAATCATTGGAGTTCATGAAAATCTGCCAAGTTCAAGATCTGACCTGAATATGTTTGTTGGAAGGGAGATGCACAAATCTATACTGCACGAACATTTCAAATCCATTAGAAGTTTAGAAATTTTGTTTTGGTTTAATAGAACAGAAATTGCACAAAATTTCATACAAAATAATCAAAATTGGTACATGCTAGTGGCATAGTGGGAAAAATTAAATTAATTTTGAATGGTTTAAGAGGCTGCTGTTATTTGGAATGATATAACTGACGTGTATGGAGATGAAAGATGGGTGGAGTATGATTGGTTAGATAGGGCCGACTTGGGAAATGAGCTTGTTCTGCTCGCAGAGATTTGTTTTAAGTTTGAGGAGTAAATGGAAACAATTATTTGGGTACAATATTCTGGAATTCTGAGAAACTAAGATATTTGTGCTTAATTGATTGTTATAGGATTTGAAATAGATGGTCTTGCAACTTTTTTGTCAAAATGGTTTTTCAGTAATAATTTTAATAGAAAATAGACTGTCGTCAAAATTAGGTATATCTAAATGTATTGTGAAGAGTTGAAATTCTGTCTAGTTGATTTCTAAATTCTTCAAATCGGTCTTCATGGACCTAACCTGCTCTCAAGGCAGTAACTTTGGAAGCATTCCAGGGAACATGCAATGAACTGATGGTTGAGGATTTGAGACAATCTAAAGCTTGCGGAGGTGGGGGAAGGAAGGCTGATGCTTCACTAGTTGTTAGTGGTTAGCACAGACTTGGGACTGTAATCTTTTAAAAATAAGCCAAAACTTGAATTTATGCTTTCATCTTCCAGGGACACCTTGGCATGTAGCGAGAGAGCCACTCAACCTATTAATTTTTATCAAGTTATGGATGATACACTCTCAAATTAAGTATTAGCATTGTGGGGGGGGGGGAAGCTTGAAAGCACAAAAGAAATCAAGAACTAAAAAAGCCAAGTATCGATAAGGTTAAGTTGCCATTGTTTGCTTTGTTTTCGTAAAAAGTAGATACCATCTTCACATAGTATTTACCGAACATGTTTTCATCTGCTTGTAAACCTGTGCTTTTGTGAAAATTACATTATTGTGGCAAGTTATCCATACAGCATCCCTTCTCTAAACAAGACAGTTGTTTTTCGTGACTGATTCCCCTCCCCCTAAAGAAAACCAACTCTACCAAAGAACAAAATAGGAGCTGGAGTAAGCTAGGCAAACCTCGAGCTGACTCCACCATAAAGCAAGCTTCCTTCCTGACATTTCTTTTCCCGTAGTTTCTGATTTTCTGTGAATGAGCTGGTCCTTTGTATTGAGAACACATTCAATACTAGACTGCCAGAGAAAAAACTGCCATTTGAGTGTAAGTAGAAATAAATTTTTGAAGAGGCTTTTAAAATCATGTTAGTGTTTCCGTATTGAGGAAATCAGTCTCAATCCATTTACAATTTCAACTAAAATAAGTAGTATTTCACTATATTGTGGGTGAGATTCATTTTTCTAATGGCTGTTCTCTAATCAGAATTGTTATTTTGGTTTACTTGAGCAGTGAGGTTAAGCATCGTTATCAATTGGGGCTGGTCTGTTGATAACTGCCATCTCTCTTGGTAATGGTAGTAATGATGCAGCATCTTGACCTGCTATATTACTGTATAGCGAGAGCTCATCGGTCTAATCTTTGTGTCTTCCCCTCCCGCAACCCCCAACCCAACAATTTTTCATGAACCCCCCCCCCCCCCCACACTGCCACCCACCAGAGTAAAAAAAGCCTGGAATCAATTTTGCTAAGTCTTATTTGCAGCCAGGTGCTAATCTTGTCATATTTTGCTGCTGCACTAATACAGTTTGAATGACTACATTCCTGCCACAGTATCTATACATGTGTGTATTTAACATGCATTTGAGAGAACTTTTGAACAATTACTAATTATGAATTTATTATATAGAATCATTAATATGAAATACTTGCAGCTGTATAATTAATTACTTGATTTTATTCTATGTGATGCTGTATATACAAAGTATACAAGGATGAGAAGTGTTACGGACTATCATAAACCTAGTTTACCTCTTCCAGCTCTCTAATTCTGCATTAATTCACAAGGCAGTGCTAAACTACCACACCTTGTTAACTCACCTGGGTTATTGTTGTATGCTACAGCTAGACAGTGGTGTTGCTCTTACTTGAAGCAGTGAAATATGAGTCTGGTGCTGTGCCAGTTCTGAAGATAACTAGATCCAAGTTTGTATTGGAATTTCAGTGATCTGTGCTGTAGCTCCTCCTTGGCTAGCTGTCTCCCAGGAGGGTCAAAGTGTACTCAGCAACTGCTGGTATCAAGTGATAGATCGGTAAGGTTCTAATGTATTACATTTTTATGTACGGGAGAAATTGGATAGAGCTGTTAGAGGCTGCTGCAGCCTTGAATGCAAGAGCAGATATTCCTCCGTGCTGCATTCATCCTCTGGTGTACTTACGAACATATCCTTTGGCAGAGAATTGAGAGGGAAGGAGGAGCGATGCCTGGAGGGGACCATTTGAATTCTGCGGCAAATTGGGCTGTGATTCTGAAGTAGCATCATATTGCAGTGGTTGTGTCTGAGGCTCCGGTCTGGACTCTTCTGTGGTTTAAAGCTTCAAGGAAAGCTGAGAGACTTATTTTTCAAATGTTGTGGTTTTCTAGTTTGTTTTTTAATCAGTCTCTCCCTTTTGACAAATGCTGAATTATGGAGTTACTGTGCTGATATTTTGTGAGGCTAAAATTAGCTTCATTTTCACAAAAGGTTTTTTGTCTTCTCTACACCACGGTCTTGACTCGTCTAAGCCACATGTGAGGGAGCACTGGAGATTAATGAAGCAGAAAATATATGCATATGTTTACTTTCAACAGAAGAAAGACAGGTGTCATGTCCCCCTCTTTGTCTTCCAGTCAATGGCACAGCCTATTCATGCCGGCATTTGTCTTTATTTCTTAAGAAACTGAAAGCATGGCAACTGCTAGGGATAGCTTTGTCATCTTGTGTCCTGTTGAGGGTGGTGACTACTTGCTGGATTTGTAGGGAAATTGCAATGCTGATAATACTAGCAGAGTCTGTTCGTTTAGATAGTAAATGAGTGAGGCAGAAGACTGAGACACTGCAACAGCAACCGAGCCAAGAATGACATCTGTTTGGGCTGTGCAGAACAGAAGTATGAACTCTTCTTTGGAAGGAAACAATACTAGCCGACCATTCTGCCTTTTGGGATTCAGTTACTACGAAACAGTTAACATTTGCCTCCTGGAAATAATCGTCATTGTTTTTCTCACTGTGTTAATCATTTCAGGTAATCTTATTGTTATATTGGTATTTCATTGTGCACCCCTTTTGAATCACCACACTACAAGTTATTTCATTCAGACCATGGCATTCGCTGATCTTTTTGTTGGAATCAGTTGCTTGGTTCCTTCTTTGTCCCTTCTTCACTATCCGACAGGTTCTCGTGAATCTTTAACATGCAAATTTTTTGGATATATTGTGTCTGTTCTGAAAAGCGTTTCGATGACCTCTCTGGCCTGCATCAGTGTTGATCGATACATTGCAATTACGAAGCCACTATCTTACAATCAGCTGGTCACACCGTGGAGGTTGCGTGTTTGCATTGTTATAATCTGGATGTATTCCTGCATTATATTCCTTCCTTCTTTTTTTGGCTGGGGAAAGCCAGGCTATCATGGGGACATATTTGAATGGTGTGCTAATTCCTGGGAGACAAACGTTTACTTTGCAGGATTTATTGTGGTTTTGCTATATGCCCCTGCTGCTTTTGTGGTCTGTTTTACCTATTTCAACATATTCAGAATATGCCAACAGCATACTAAAGAAATCAGTGAAAGACGTGCTCGGTTTAATCCTCAAGAAGGGGCATCGACAGAAAATCCACCCAGCTCTGAGAAACATTATGCTATGGTTCTGTTTCGAATCACCAGCGTCTTTTACATCCTTTGGCTACCGTACATCATTTATTTCCTCCTTGAAAGCTCTCACATTTATAACAGTCCGGAGGTATCTTTTCTGACCACCTGGCTTGCCATTAGCAATAGCTTCTGTAACTGTGTAATTTACAGCCTTTCCAACAGTGTCTTTCGGAAAGGCCTTAGACGCCTTTCGGGTGCTGTCTGTGCTTCATGTATCTGGTATGTGGAAAGCAAAAACCCTTCAATGCCTGGAAGTAAAAGATCCTCCAATGACTGCAATGCCTGAGAGAAGTATAAGACGTGACATTCTGTGCCCTGCACATTGCAATACTTCAGCTCCATTGTAATTTGAATTTATTGAACTGGGCTCAAGTTTGGTTGTGGGATTGAGTAGTCCTCGGGCAACTTCTGGGTTTATACTACAATGAATGCATAGCCTTTCACAAGATGTAATCAATAATTCAAAAAGAAAATTTAAACAGAAACTTGCTGCTGTGTTTTCACCTGTTCGTAGTTATGTATGAACTATATTCCTTCAAGGGAATTGAAATATTTATGGGCCAAATGTTTTAATTTCTTTTTGCACTGTACAAGAACTTCCAGAAAGTACTTGTTTCCATTGACCATATAATTATTGTACTCTGATTTGTAATAAACTGTGAATGCAACAACAGTGTAAAACCATAAGTAAACAACTTAACCCTAGAGAGTCTGACCCATTTTAACATGCTCTACTGATGGATGTTATTCTGTTTGCAGCCTCCCAAAACATGTTTATGAAGTGCCCTGTTAAACATGCTTAGCACAAAATCTTTAATATTGTGCCAAAATACTAAAGAACTAAAATGTATGGTGAGCCATACCTTTTATTAATTTCCATTTGATAATTCTATTAATTAATTGGCATAAGTCAGAAATGGGTCAAAGCTTAAGCTGTTTATTTAAAGAATTTGACTGCTCTGTTCATATTGGATGAAATGTGTATAGCAAAGGATTAGGTTTTCAAAGTCATGAACTTTAGAGGAAAATGTCTTCAGTTTATATAATTGTTTTTCCATATGGAAAGCTTTACTTTGATCTGACTTTTTAAAAAAACTCCCAGAAACTTTTTTTAATTTCAGAATTTCTGGTCAAAAGTGAAACAGTACTTCAAACTAATGGTAGTTTGACATTTAATGTTTGGGAGGTGTATTGTCTTTGTATCATTTACTTGTGTATTTCTTGGCAGTACTAATGAATTAATCTTGTTGAAAATAATGCAGCTAAAGTTCAGGTCAGCTTAATGTACTATCCAAATTGTAAGTGAAGTTTTAATCTGACATCTTAATAAATAGTAAATAGATAATTTAAAGTTGTAGCTATATTGGGAGGCAATTTTTGTGTTCTGTGTAAAGGAAGATGGAAGTTATTATTTGTATTCTGCAGGAAATAATATGATTGCCTACAGAGAATTCGCCTAGGCACTGTATTTCTCAGAGCAATTCGAACTGTGGGTCCTGAGCCCAATTTTAGGGTTGCACTTCTAAACTAATTGCAGTACCAAAATGGCTCCTGTTTCATTGAAAATTGCATCAGCCTTGCCTGCACCCTTGAACTGTGTGAAATGGTTGCTGAGTCTCCTTCAATTTAGTTGAATTCCCAGTCTGCTCAAACCAGAACTGTAAGATGTTGATGTTTCTGACAATCAGTCGCTGCTCTAGTTTGTACTCCAAAGTGTAATGATGCCACTATATATTTTGGAGCCATCCAGTCTGTAGTCCAGAAAATTTAAGCAGTCAAGTGGACCAGAATGAAAGAAATGATACTTCTGGACAGGTGTTTAATAAAAGTCCAACATCTGCATTATTGCCTCCTAGTGTTTCTTGCTTACTTTGAAATGGAATATGTGACTGTATGTGGTTCTCACCATATGTACATTGGTACAGGGCACTTCAAGCTGCTTGTTTTGTCCTGGATATTTAACTTTACAACGATGCCTAGAAATTTATAAGTAGGTCTCAAGATGGCCGGAATGTTTTCTCATTTATGAAGGATGACAGTTGGGCACTTGTGATGAATGATATGATTTGACTGATCCATATACACCTATGTATTTAGTTTTGGTACAGATGTAAAGATCAGTCTTGTGTTAAGAAATCTATTGCATTAAGAAAATGCACCAGTGGCTCTATTATGTAGGGACACCACAGTGAAATCTCAGAACGGGAACAAAAGAAAAGACCGGCGGTTAGAAATTACGGCCATAATAGAAAACCAGGTTAGAGCGTGTTTAGTATTTGTGTTCACTAATTTAATTGAAGTGTTCACTAATTTAATTTAAACTCATTCATTTGTAGTATCTTGTGAGCAATTGGCAGCACATAGTGAACCTGAAAAATCTACACACAGCTCTGTGTGGTTACTTTCGCATTTTAAACAATCTTTCATTTAAAAATCAACAATTTGAAATTTTTTTTTTGGAAGGGTATAACATTTTAGTCCCAGCTAAATATAAATGTTGGTGGAAGTGAGGGAGCAGTATCCAGAAGCAAGTTGAAGGTGAGGGAGAAGCTAAGGAAAAGCAGTACTGTCTGACCTTGATATTCAAATCCATCTGTGTTGGTTATGAGGTTCTAAGCAGCCAGTAGTGAGGGATAAATTATGTAATGAATAATGCATCAATATAGTTTGGCATTTTCACAAATAATTTTAAAAGTATTAATTGTAAATTTATTTTCAAGTATTGGTAATAAGTTTCCTGGATATCCAAAATAAAATGGAAAGTGTTAAGAAAACTTAGCAGGTTGGGCAGCATTTATGGAGGAACATTTCATATTTCAGGCTGATGTTTTGTCGGATCACCAGATTTTTGCTGATACCTTCTGTGTTTTGCAGTGAGTGCAGCTCCACCCACTCAGCTGCTGAGCTGCAGGATGACAGTTGATAGAGGGAGTATTCATCATTGTTGCGTCTAGGTCTTCAAATGGAACTGTGTGATGGCCACTTTCCCTGCCCATTTCTATCTTTTAACATTCTTTCTTTACAGATGCACTCAGTTACTTTTTCAGTTATATTGCATTGGCCTCGACCATCTCTAGCATTGAAGTGTTCTCATCTGAAAAACCATTAGGCTAACCTCCCTTCATTCTGCCAGGGATCACATCAAGCCCCCGTTCACCAAAACAACTGTTCACTAGACTAGTACGGACCTGAAAACTTCATCCCATTTCAGCTTGGGAGGGTCTGGGGTGCTGGTGTTACAGGGAATGCTAGCGGTAAAGCTATTTTCAACCAGGTGGGTTGTACCTCAACATTTGAGAGGAATGCACGTCTTGTTGCAGGCAATTTGGGTAATCCAAATTTGAGCAAAAAAAAATGTAGACTGAAACCCCATTAAGATTTTTCTGCATCATAATACGGAGAGGACTCTTGAAATTACATTCATGTTTATGGCAGTTGATTGAGGTTTTTCATCTGCCAAAAATATATTTTTTGTGTAATTTTGCATAGCTGATTAACTCATGAGATATTAAAACTCTTTCTCTGATTCATCAAACCTCAGTATCCAACCTACAGCTTAAATTAAGGCATTGCTGGGTACACCCCAGTGGACAAATTACAAGCAAACCAATACTTCCTTAATTAAAACAAGCATTTTTAAAATATTTTCTTTGTATTGTCACCAATGGGTGACACTTGGGTAATGCTTTAAAATAACTTCCTTATCCATCGGGCTTTAAGAATATTATCAGAAACTTACATGAAATTGGGTATCAATGTCAACATTGCTTGGATTCTACTTTCAGGTGTTGATAAAAGGTATTTTACAGCAAGTGGCTTTTATGTAATAAAAATAAATGTCTGTCATGTTTATAACATGGAACAAATAATCCAAGTATATGTTTCCATGAGTTGCTGTGTTGGTTGTTAATTTATTTAAATCGCATGGTTAACATTTCTGATATATTGTCAAAGTATTCCAGGAACATTATGCCCTCCCAACCACTCCCATGCCCCATCTCGCTCTCGCTCTCTCCCCTTTTACACTTCCCCTTCCATCTTTACAAACACATTTTTCAACGGGAGTTGAAATTCCCCAGTTTTCTCGCTCAAATTTCATACTTGGTCTGACTTGAGCCCACACCAAAAGTGCAGGCCAGAAAATGATTTCTAGACTTTTTAAAATGGGTTAGTCTTTTGGGATAATTTTCCATGGGCATTTTAAAGTGATATTTAAAAACAAGTAAAACAGAAATGGCTGCTGAAAACAGTTCACAGCCTGGCAAAGCTTAATTTGTGATAGCTATTGGTTTGAAAAGCAAATGTGATGTGGATGATTTTGCTTTACCTTATATCACTGATTTGAGACACAATACTTTAGTGCAGTTGTCAAAGACTGCATAGATAGATTTCAAATGTTTGTTAGGTCTTTTATGAGATTGCTTTTTTTTAACATTAGTATTGTGAATGTCAGGGTACTTTCTAAATGTATGCAATATTGTATTTATGGATATTGGATTTCATTTTGGCTTGCACATAAAAAATGTAACTTTCCACAGTCTGAAACATCTCTTAGCCCAACTGTAGTATCCCTGTGTAGGTTGAATGTTTTGGGTTGTAATAGGCACCATTTTAATAGGACAATGGCTAAGCTGGAAGAGGGGGCATACTTTTATTCCAGCAGTATTTTGCAGTGGCAATGAAACAGTAACTCTCAGCATTAGGTCATTTCTTTGAGAAATTGACAGCAACATTGATTGCTTGTTCGGTTTAGGATAAAAATCCTAAAGCCACTGCTAGGGGAATGGCCCATCGCAGACTCTTATTCTGGCTTCTGCCCTCTGCCTTTCCAGTCCTGATGGATTGTCTCAAGCCAAAACATCAACTGTTTGTCTCCATAGATGCTGTCTGATGTTAAGTTCTTCTAGCACTTTTTGATTGGCTATTTATAGTCTTGTCCAGCAGAATCGAGGGAAGTTGCTTAAAATATCCAAAATTTTAAAGTACTTACAGACTATTTTTGATGCAAAATACCCTGAAAATCTTAACACTATCACATGAGGCCTAAGTGAGGTTATAATCTGTACTTTCCAGCCACTTAAAAAATATTGTATATGTGGATTCTCAAATATTTTTACATGATTTGTATTTCAGCCTGCACTTTAATCATATATGGTAGTTTCTAATGAAAGGCTTTTACTGTGGAGGTTCTTTAATGTCATTAGTAGCTGACACGGCTTGCTGTCATCTTGATTTGCACCAGGGATCTTTCGAGTTAATCCTTTCGACCAACAAATTCTGGGAGTACATTTCAATCTGGGGTCAAGTGTCTTCAGGAAAAAGAATTGTAGCAAAACTATTGACTAGCTCCTGAGTTTTTTACATGTTGTGAGACATTAGCTGTACGTACCCAGAAAATGTATTTTAACCTCTGGGCATGAATAAATGTTTAAGCTCTGACCTGCAAGTGCTTTCTATGTAAAAAGGGTAGACTGTATTTTCCTTGGGTGCTAAATTTAGCTGACTTGGGCATCCTTCTATTTACAGACCTCTTCATCAATGCAAAATCAGTGCATGAAACCCAGAAAGGCCAATGTAAAATCTTGTGAATTGGAAATGTTATTGATCATGCTGACATTCAAACCATTGAAGGGGTTTGATAGCCATGGTGAAAAAATCTTTCCATCATTTTCTCAAATTTGTGGCAGCAGTTAATGGTGTCATGAGTGAAATCGGAGTTATTTGTAGGCAAAATACTGCATTGGGAGTCTAATGTACAGCTAGTTTGTTAAAAATGATGCAATGGCAGGCAGTTTATGCAATTGCTCTAACGTTGCAATGAGCTGCAGTAGGGTAAACACTTTAAAATGGCTGTCCTGTTGATTCTGGAAAAGAATAGTTTCCAAGACACTCTATTTTCCTGCCATCTGCAAACATGCTTTTTAGAGCTAAGACAAATTGAATTTGATAAAGTAATTATAGAGAAGTATTAAAGCCACTGAGCATTTTTAACATAAATTTCATTAGAAACTGTTATGGCCAAGGGTTGGTGTAAAACATGAAACCGGCTCTTTGATGGTTAATGTTATTTAGATTTGTTCACTTGGCAACCATTGCAGCTTGATTACTCAATTTTGCAATCAGAATTCGTACTAATGGCTTGTAGATTTGATTATTCTGTTGAATTTAATTGTTTTTTGAAGCACGTAGCCAATTAAGATGGGGCCTTTTTTTTCTGGAATGTCCCATTAGCACATTTAACTTGCTACATCATTGCTATATGTTAATTTTAATACAGGTCCTTGCAGTAATTGAGGTAGGCAGACACTACTGCAGTTGTACTACTATAAGAGTACAGATAGGCAAATGCACCCCAGTGCTCTTTTTTTTATGCTTACAGGCAAATAATTGCACTGTGGCCACTTTTTGAATTTAAGAAACCTGAAGTTAATCAGGAATTTAGTAGTTTACACTTTAAAGTTCATTCTAATTTCTGCTGATATGGTCGTGCTGCATTTCTGAAAGCTAGGTGACTGAATTGACCATATGCACTTCATGTACGCACAATTAATGATACTGATTTAGTGATGTTATGGAACAGAAATCTATATCATTGCAGTATAGTTGCTGGAGTATAAGGGTAATGGAGGAATAACTTTTGGTAAGTTGTGTAAGAGTTTGCATGTTGTATCATCTACTCTCAATAAATGTAACAGAAAAAGGGCTCTTAGAATTATTCTATATTACTTTTTAAGAACATTGGAGGAGGGAGAAAACCTACAGAAACAATGGTATTCACTGAAACAATACCAATGTTATCAGTGGTGTTTCCTTCCCATATTAGAGATTTTAATAATTGCTAATTATAGTGCTGTTTCCAGTGCCTTTTGTGGAAAAACCTGGGATACTTTTGAGGGTTTTTTGCAAATTTTGTTTCTTGTACACTGCACTAAATGCATGTTCCAGAAAAGAAACGCTTACTGTGGCCGAGATGAAGGTGACCTGGCAGATAAATGGAATGGGTCAAAAAGCGCATCCATACCAGACTTAATATGCTGTAGGAATGCTTATTCGTTTTGTGACCTGAAGCACCTTTTAATGGTTATAGGATCTTAATTCAGGTTTGAACTTCTTTCCTCAATCAAATTGCATTTCTTGTGCAATTAGTAATTATAATATTATGCAGATGATGCATTGGTTACTGTGTATTGATAGATGGTTAGCTAATTGGACATAAATTCTTATTTAGAGAATGTTTCATTATGTGGCGTGTACTGCCTTCTGTTATTCACGACATAATCTAGCATTTTAGATGTCTGAATTGATATGCAATAATTTCCCCATTTATAAAAGGGATGTGTTCTCAGAAAACTTTTTAAGGGAATTATGTAAATTGAAGAGGCTGAATGAAAAGCATTAGGGTAATTTCAGTACAGTGTATCCCATGTATAAAGCACAGTGTGCCGTTTGTTGTAGCAAAAAATACTTTGTAAATTGAAGACACTTACCCCAAATAGTCAATGGCGTTATAGTGAGAAGACATCAATTGAATGTTTGTATATCAAGAAATTACTGTAATCCAGACAATTCGAGGGTGATTGCAGTGTCTGATTTGTAACTGGTCTGACTGCCCTTTTCTTGCACAGTATAGCTCAAAATTATAACCTTGTAGATCTAATTCCTATTATCTCTCCTGAGGTAATTCAAGTGTTGCTGTACAGTACTTTTTGAAACTGGTTGCTGTGGTTAGTATTAAGGTCAGACTAATGTGGGCATTGCTATGCACTTGAAGCTGTTGCCAAACTTTTGCCGCCACTTTTATACTTTCATTTTGTAAAGTACATCTGAACAGTATTGCCCTGAAAAGAAATTTGATTGGGGAAATGTCTGAAATGCCTTGAGGGGCTGTCACTCAACATTTGTGGAAATGCACATAAATTACTTGGCCTTTATAAGATTTTACAATGACTTTCCCATGTAGGTTATTGAGGGCTTTTTATGTGATTTACTTATGTAGAGGCATTAATTGCAAAAGTGTTGCTGAACTGAGATATATAATTTTATCTTTCTGAGCAAAATGCTTATTATAACACAAGACTTATCCACCTTAGTCAGTTTGAATACCTAAGTAACACAGATGCATTCTGAATTTTAAAATGAAAGCTTTTATACATTATTGGACCAATATTAAGACACAAAATGGATTACTTAAAATGTTCATTAATTTCAGAAGTAGATAATAGAAATGAACATTTAAAGAAGTATATGAATGCAGGGTTTTGTGACCTAGAAGATTAATAACCTTTGTCTCAGATTAAACATTCCCTGGTTTTGTTAAGCACTGGTTCTCTAAACTGTGTTTGCTTGTTTTACCTTTTGGGTCTGACTATACTAACAATAGACCCTTGCTGTCTAACTGCTATTGATGCTGATACAATGGATATTTTTAAACTTTTTTTTAAATAAGTTCCCTTTTAGCCTCAGTTATGTTTTCACATCTGTCTCTCCCTCGAGCTTCTTTTACTCCCTTTGATTCTTCTTCCTTATACTTTTCAGGTTTTCTTTTTCTGGCATACTTCTACTTTTAACTAATATCTGCTTGTATCAAGCTGCATGCAATACTTCACAGTCTCCAATGTTGCTCATTGAGACTGCATCATTTGGGAGAATTGGGGGGGGGGGGGGGTTGGGGCGGCGGGGGGAGATGGGGGGAGAGCAGAAGTAGAGTCTCTTCATACGTCCTCTGCACAGGCTAAATACTCCACAGTTTGAGAACCATTGCTGGCACTGCTGTATATTTTAGGATGCATGAATTAGCTCTGCCAAAGAAATTAACTTTAGGAAAAAAAAATTTGGGTTTTGGATTGGAGATCCCAAGACATTGTGGCTTTTGCTGTACAGATTTCTGATTGCTGGATTTCTGTGTGGTCTCAGTTGACAGAGATATGGCTTTACAAATTGTACCGATGGTTTCCTGTTCAATTTACTTGTGTCGTAGCTTCTGCATTCCGTATTTACATAAACGGAAGGTGTGCAAGAGTACTCTTGAGTAGTGATTTATATTGTCTTGTGCTGAGGCAAAATTAATGATAAAAGTGCAGAGTCACTTGATTTTGTTGAGATAAACATGTAAAGAGATGTTGTCTAATTACAGACCTTTATTTATTATGGCAAAACCAATTGTAATTTGTCAACCTATATTCTGCACCAAAAAGTATTAATAAAACAATTAAAACTCATTGATTCTCTTTCCTTTTGGTGATTTATGTACTCATTCACACTGGTCTTTTGGGAATTGGCACATGTGCAGGGGGTCCATTGTAGGCATTTATAGTTCCCAATGCATGAAAAGCTCCCTCCGTTGCAACAGTGGCTTCAACTTCAATTTTAAAACGGCTGCTTCATTTCTTAAAAAGCTCCATCAATTGTCTGCTAGTAATCCTTCTGTTTTCCCTAATTAATCTAATAATTGAAGCAGAGTTTTGGTTGGGAAACCATGTTCAATAGGAACTTGTAGGACTACTTGAAACTAATTTCACAAGGCCGCTTATGGCCAGAGAGAATTTATAATCTGTGTTGCTTTTAAAAAAAATTCTGGGCTCAATCAGACTGTTCCACAGAGATACTGAGGAGAATGAATTAGGTGATGCTGTATTTCCTCAGTCACTTTGTGACTTGCTGGTGAGTTTGAACTGTATGTATTCATACCTTAACTGGAAATAGAAGCACCGAGTGAGGAATGACTGGAAGGTAAATAAGACATAGAACAGTACAGCAAAGGAAGAGGCCCTTCAGCCCATGATGTTGTGCCGAGTACAACACCATAGTAATGAAATTGAATGGAAGCAAAAGCATTTGAAAGGGATTGTGATAATTGTACAGGATAGAGGTGCCTAGATTGGGCTTCACTGGATGGAATTGATAGCAGGTTTGAAAATAGTGAAACTGAGCTAAAGAAGCCATTAATAATACAAACAGAAAATACTGGAAAAGCTCAGCAGGTCAGGCAGCATCTGTGGAAACTGCAACGGTTAACTCAGGTCCAAGATCCTTCACCTGTTCTGACATTAACTTTTTCTACTGTGGAATTGGTTTATTATTATCACATGTACTTGAGATATAGTGGAAATGCTTAGTTTGGCAAGTCATCCATTTCAAAACATCAGTACATTAAGGTAGTACAAGGGAAAACAATAACAGTATGCAGAATATAGTATCAGTTAGAGAAGGTGCATAGCAGGTGGACAATAAGGTTTAAGGCCCATGACTAGGTAGATTGTGAGGTCAAGAATTCATTAACAATCAAGAGGTCTGTTTAAGAGTCTTATAGCAGTGGGATAGAAGCTGTCCTTGAGCCTGGTGGTGTGTGGTTTCAAGCTTTTGTATCTTCTGCCCAATGGAAGGGGTCAGAAGGGAGAATGTCTGTGGTAGCAGATGTCTGATTATGCTGGCTGCTTTTCCGAGGCATTGAGAAGTGTAGACGGAGTCCATGGAGGAGAAGTCTGGCTTTGGTGATGGATTGAGCTGTGTCCACAACTCTCTGCAACTTGTGATCTTGATCAGTTTTTAGCATGTCCTACTTTGATTTCATATTCCCAGTACATGCAGTTTTTGTTTGATTTTCATCTACAGAAACCATTGATATGGGTGAGCAGTGGATCAAGAATGGTTTCTGCAATGGCTGGGTGTGGAGAGCACAGGAAGGAAATCAACAATCTGTTTACCGTGGGTAGGGTTGAACTGTGCTCTTTAATCATTGTCATCACACCTTTGGCTTTCATTATAACCTATTTAAGTTTCAATAGAAGAAAACATTACTTCAGTTTATTTTCATTTTCTTTAACCATACAAAGTATTGCAGATTTAATGAGGTAGTTGAGGAGCTTCTTCTGAACAGTGTACATAATGTACTATTGTGAATGAAATCTTCATTTATATTGAACAAAGCATTCTGTTTAAGTGATCACAGACAGCACACTAGATCATAAGTTTTTTCGGTTTAATAACACAATTCAGTTTGAAGCTGATTTATAAGAACATAGGCATTGGAGTAAGGTCTTGGCTGATCTGACTTCATTTCCACTTTCTTCCCTAATTCCCATGCAGTCCAAAAGTTTCTCCAATGTAGCTTTATATATGTCTGATGACTCAACATTCCCAGCTCTTAAGTTGAGAATCCCAAAGATTCACAACCCTTTAAGGGATGAAACTCATGGAATCACAGAATTGTTACAGAATACACAGAGGCCAATTCACCCATTACAATCATTCTGGTTCCTGCTTCAGTAACCCCTTCAATTCCATTTTCTGTAGCCCTATAACCCTGCAACTTTTTCTTAAGTGCTTAATGAATTGCCTTTTGAAAGTTGTGACTGTGCTTTTCTCATAACCTTTACAAGCAGAGTTCTGCATCACTACTTTCTAAACAGTTTTTCCTTACAACCTCTTGTATCTTTTGGTCAAAGTTTTGAAAATCTGCTCCTTGTCTTTGAACCATCACTAATGGGAATCTTATCCAAACTGGTACACCACTATCAAATCTCCTTGCAACCTTGGCTTCAAGCAGAACAATGCAGCTTTGCCAATCTAAGCTCGTGGCTGAAATCCCTTGTTTCTGGACCCATTTCAGCTCATTTCCCCTTGTCTTCCATCTTAAATAGATGACCTTTTTCCTGAGACTGTACTGCTAGTTTGAAGTTCTGCAATCAGGAGAAACATTAAGAGCATCAACT